>CAKOES020000251.1:0-36125 GCA_933207985.1 Pelobates cultripes
ACTTTCCCTCCTCTCCACTGCAGCATGGCTTTGAGAATGGATATAAAATGGATGCTGTCCAGTAGGTGGGAGGGTGCTAGGGAGGGTGTGCTGCTAATTGGCTGGAATGTGTCTGCTGACTGTGAGGTACAGGGTTAAAGTTTACTCAATGATGACGAATAGGGGGCGGATCGAACCGCGCATATGTTCGCCCGCCGTGGCGAACGCGTACATGCTATGTTCGCCAGGAACTATTCGCCAGCAAACCGTTCGGGGCATCACTAGTCAGCAAGAGTATTCAGCCCAATCACATAGGTATTAACATTGCAAGTAAAGTACCATATCTTTTTAAAGTCTCCTCCGGCAGAGCTATACGTAATAATCTGGGGGCTCACCCAGATGCTGTGAAAAACCCAGAGGACATCCACATAGTAGTAATACACACTTGGCACAGTACAAAATAATCCCTCTGGATGAACAGGTCTGTAATAATTTCCTGGTATTGTCTTTAAGACAGCCATATGTAGAAAATCCATATATATGCTACACTCATGTGAAATGAATTCCAAGAATTATAAACATGTAGTAAGCATTTGTACAAGCAGATTCAAATAGTTTTAGTAAACAGTAAACAGTGATAGCATCCACAGTAGGTACATTTGGTAGCAGATTGTGAAAAAAAACCACAAGTAATGAGAACCAATCTTCCCCAACCCATGCCACCTAGAGCAGACCATAAAAGGCAGTGTCCCCAGAAGGAAAATAAAGCGCGATCATGGCAATGGCGTCCGACACATGAAAACTGTAAAGAATAGAGACAGAGTAAAACAGACATGAGGGGAGCAGATAGAGGGTAGGGAAGGATGGAAAGAGAAAATCAATAAAGCACAAAATCGGTAGAAGGACAGAAGTGGGGAGACAGATAGGCAGTGAATCAATCTAAATAAATCTGAGTAGCCAAAATAAGGCTAAAATTACACAGTGAAATCAATAAAGCATGGGGAAAACAAATTACTCTGGCCTGTGCACTTAGCTGGAGCAGCAAAGAAAGAGGAATGGCGTATTCTTATAGTGCCTTTTGTGTAACATCCACCTTTTTTCTGATAGGTTGTTTATGATCTGTGCTGCTCAGTGGTGTATTTAGGATTTGTGCTGCCCTAGGCAGGACGATGCTCGGGCACTCCCCACCCCCTAATTAAAATTTTTCCCACCCCTTCCTGCGAAGGCCGCACTTTGACTGACAGACGCTCACTCACTGACAGACACACACACTCACTGATAGATGCATACACTCATTGACAGACACACTCTCATATACAGTGACAAATAATGACATATACACACTCACTGATTTGACATGCTGATAGACAGACATACACTTACTCAGACACACACTCACTGACAGACACACGCACTCACTGACCGACGCACGAACTCACTGACCGACGCACACACACACTGACCGACACACACGCACATTCACTGACAGACACACACACACTAACATTCACTGACACACACACACTCACATTCACTGACACACACTCACACACACACATTTCCCCCACTCACTATTATTAATATTTTTTTTTAAATTGAAATCCTCCCAGCCTCCCTACTTTTGGGATAACAGGGTGGATTTCTCACCTGGGATACAGTGGGCGATGCTGGGCAGGGAGGTGGACGAATGTGCAGGTAGGCAGGCAGGCTGGCGGGTGCTGTAGGTTTTCAGTGAGGGAGCACTTTCCCCTGAGCTCTCTGCTCAGCTCTCTCGCGCGCCGCAGAGTGATGCCAGGAGCCGGAATATGACGTCATTACTGCGGGTTGCGCGAGGGAGCTGAGCAGAGAGCTCAGGGGAAAGAGCTCCCTCGCCGCCCGCCCAGGAAACCACTGTCCACCTGCCCCAGGGAAGCCCAAAGGTGGCCAGCTGGGTTATGCAAATATGAAGCCTCCTGTCATGTGGTAAAATATGAATACTCCTAGGTATTCCCAAAAGCGAATGCATTTCGAACTAGCTTAGGGATATAGAGATAGCATTGCATATTGTTGATTCTAAATGCATGAGTAATTAACCCCAGTATGCAGGATTCAGAATATAAGAGACATAGAGTTACTAAAAAGAAAATTGTGAGTGTTTTTAGTCATTTTATTGAAATGTACGCATTTACAGACTTCACTATGGCCTGTCTGTTTTTTTATTTTAGGTCATTGAAGCTGCATTATTTTTTTGGTGTATCACCATCTCTGTAATGGTTTAAGGTGATTGATTCCAGTGTAACATATTTTCTAAACTTTTATATATTGACTGTTGATGTAGTACTATATTACCAACAGTGTTATTTTTTGGGACAAAAGTATCTATTTCTTTTTGGTACTCTGATACAATTTTTCACTACATTCTTCTGTATCCATTGATTTGGCTTTAAAAACAGAGACTGCTGGCAAATCCAGCACAGAAATCCGAGCTAAATCCACATTTCTGTCGAGCATCTACTTACCTGCAGACTGGAATTGGCTGCAGGAGGCGGAGAGGATGCTGTTCTTTCAGCCACTGGGCGCTAAACACAAACGCCAGCCTGCCTCCCTCGCAGCCAGCCTGAAAAGCATGACGAATGCCTTTGCGGCCTGGTGGGACCTGGACTACCTTACACCTGAATCCAGGCAGACACAGCCAAAAGAGTAGGATGAGATGGGAAAATCTCAGGTGCAAACATCCAAGGAATCACAGGATATCGGCACGCTGCTCCAACGCACACCCAAGCATAGGGGACTGGAGCAGGCAGAGACTGAGGCCTATAATCCTCATGAAGAGGAAGGGGGAAGCGTGGATGGCCCAGGGCTTCCCACAGCTGGGTACCCAGCCACGATTACACCAGCTAGTATGGTCCCTGCAACAAAACAGGACATTGATAATCGCTTTGTGAAAATCCAACAGCTGTTTGCAGCTGACATAGTCTGAAGTACAGGCGGTAACTACCTAAGACCTCAGAAACCGATATAGCCAACCTACAATGCAACCTCATGGCATTGGTGGACTCAGTCAGGCAGCTACAGACACACCACACTACCCTGACGCTGAGAGTGGATGCCCTGGATGAGAGAACCCGCCAGAAAAACCTAAAGATACGAGGGGTCTCGGACACAGTGGCAATGGAAGAGCTACCTCACTTCATTAGGCGATTGGTGAATACACTACACCCAGCAAATCAAGCCAAGCAATTTACAAATGATGCAGTTTACCACATCGCTAAAATCTCCTAGGGCACCACCTACGGCCCCAAGGGACATAATATTATGCTGCAGAACGAGGCAAGACAAGCAAAATAAATCACCACTGGACTTTGAGTCTCATAAGATATCGATCTTTCAAGATCTACACCGCTCCACTTGACTATGGAGGAAAATGATAAAACCCATCACACAAAGGATTCAGGAAGCAGGAATAACATACAGATGGACTACTCCTAGATCCCTTATGGTCAGCAGAGATGGCAAGCAAAGCAAGACAGCCAAAAACAGGCCGCCACCTTCTTTACAGTGATTGGGCTAGGAGAGGGCCAACGAGAGTGGAAGGCTCATGCCTCCAACAGCACTTTACCCCAAGAAGCGGATAAAATGCCATGACATAGGGGGGGGAGACAACCCTGTTTCTGTCTCTTACTCCTTCTTAATCTCTTCTCTCCTAAACTCCCACTCTATGCTAAGTGTATTCCAAACCAGTTTGAAGTTCAAGAACACATCTGTGCTAAAATATGACAAGCGCAAGTGAAGGCTCTTTCAGAGCCTACTGATGGCAAGCCATTTATTCCCCCTCCCCCCCTCCCCGGTGACCCCACAGGTTAGGGGCTCCGCATGACCTCTGCAACCCAGGGTGTACCCAAGCACCTCGGCATCGCACACTGTCTTTAAACCAATATGTTGAAATACAATGTACTAGTTCATACCTTATTGATTTTTGTTATTCTTATCAAGTTTATGTTATGATTAAACGACTAAACTATAGGTCACTCTAACGAGCCCTGTTTACCTGACGACAAGATGATGTAATATGTCTGTTGTTTAGTGGCACTGTCTCAATTGTATATGACCTAGGCTAATATAACAAAAATACAGGTGAACAGAACATATCTACAATGTAAAGAGTATGTAACCACCACAAACCAAGATTGTATACTTGTTTTGAACGAATGTGTCATAATGCTTCATATATGTAGAGAGACTGCTTTATTCTGGGACAATTATGTGCATTTTTTTTGTGTCTTCTATTTATTTGAATATTTGGTGCATTGTTGTGTTTTTCTCATATCGTGTTCACATTTATTCAGTTTGCCCTCTACACTATACGATTATTTTCATTAATTCATTAATTCATTAATTCATTAATTCATGTATTTCAATTTATTTTTATTCACATTTCTTTTTTAGAATTTTCCTGTTCCTTCTGAATATCAACTCCTGGATTCAGCAACAGTTTTTTTCTGTTCTTCTTTTACTCCGTCAGTGGCCATGCTCTTGGCAACTGGATGGGGTAAGATAGTTGCCAGCAGCCTCTGAATGTAGTGAGGTAGCTCTTCGGGTGAGATAGCAGTGGGGATGCCGTGAATTTTGAATTTTTCACTGTATGTCTTCCAAAGCGTCATTCGGAGAGACAGGGCCTTCTGTTGAATTTTGAGTTGTTTCATTGAGTCATTAGTGGTAGAGAGATCAATGATGTCTTGTACTGATACTCTTACTCGATCTATGGCTTCAAATCAGCTGTCCATAATGTATGGATATTCGCCAGGTTGTTTTTGGTGGTGAGTGCTGAACCCTGAAAAGGTTCAGGAGGTGGAATTTGGCTAATCTAATAATCAAGTGTGGCCTCTGACACCAGTTGCTCTTGCTTGGTAGCCAGGGATGTAGCATGTGGGGCCTCTGCAGGATTCTTTCTGGGTTGCACAGGCCACTGTGGCATGGACCTACGGCCACTGTGGCATGTACCTACGGTCGGCCGTGGTGCTCAGTTTCTACAAGCGGCGTACAATGGCTGGCATACAGTCTAGTGGAGTAGACGATGTGGGCATTTAGCTTGATGAGCTTCCCACAGTGGAACCTCCAATGAGTGCCTTTAGTCTTACAATTGTCTGTATATAGCCGGCCGTTGTTTTGCCCCTCAACTTGGGCTGTTTGGAGTAATGAAAGAAAGGCGTTGATTGATGCAGCCAGCCTCTGAGAAGTAAGGAAGAGGCCTTGTAAAGCTGGATGGGCTTAGAAAAAGAATATATTTGGCAAGTTTTATAGTAAATGTGAGGAGCTGTCAGAAATAGTGTCTGAACAGATTGACATGCAAGCTCTGCACCCCGCACTTTGAATTTTTAAACAAAGTCCATGGTATGAAATTGTCTTAATCAGCTCTTATCAGCTCTTTTCTGCACTAGCTAGGACATCTTCTGAATACTTACACTATCAGCTATAAACTGGGAAAATGAAAGACAATCTGGAAAAGTAACTAAAAATTCAGTGATTTTGTCTAAGAACAGATTGATGTCACTGTAAAAACTTCCAATTGTTCCACGAGAAAGCTGCATGTGACACACAAGTAAAAATGACACATTGAAGACAATGAAGAATCAATGATGACCTTGATTCTGATTCAAAGTGCCTTTGTAATCTCTATGTAAACATAATCTTGTTTTATTTTCTCTTTTATTTGGTTTTCAATTGAATTACAGTTATAAAAAATACAAGCCTGCTATATGCAAGGTCTTATCTGAAGTTACAATTCATACTTTGCTGACAGTATTTTGTTTAAAAGCTTCTAGGTATATGCAAACACACCCACACCATAAATCACTACTGCTTCACAAAAGATCTGCTGAGAACCTACAAGGAAACTGAAACTTTTAGACCAGAAAATTGGTAAGTTGGGAAAATAACCGAATTGGGGTTCTTTTTCAACAATTTGCAATTCCTTCTTTATTTATCTTCAGTTTTATTTCAGTGAATGAACCCCAAAACATAATAACTAAAAGAACAATGAGGGGTGTGGAAAATTAGTTTATGCTTAAAGATTATCCACCTCAGAAAAACTAGGACCTAAATAATTGCTAAATGCATCCTAAGAGTAAAATTTAAAAAATAACATTTATTAGTATCGATAAAAACTAAATATATTCAAGCAAAAAAAAAAATAATGTAAAAATGTACATACAGAACCACTAACAGAAATTTAAAAAATCTCCTTGATGTTGCTACAATGTGATTTACACTGCCTGTAGAATAGAATAGCAAACAAAGTAGCAATGAAAAGAGCCCCCTAAGGGGCCCTATCTTCCCAAAGCTGGTGTAGCTTTAATGTTTATCAGACCAGCTATCCAGTCTGTTCTCTAATCTGATAGATTAGGAAGTACATTTTTTGGTATTATATTTTTGATTTTTCATGTTTGTCCCGATTCAGGTAGTTTCTCTCCACAGCTGCTATATACCTTCTAAGACTACTGCCCACTTTGTTATTTCAGGAGGGGAGGGGTATAGACTGGGGGTGCCCTTGAAGGCACAAGCGGCCAGTATAGGTATTTCCCCCCTTCCTTCTTATAGGTATAACACCACATTGGTTTAGTTACCTAGATCGTTGCGCTCCAGTCTGTACCGTGTATACTACCCTGTTGCTACTCTTGCTAATTAATGAAGTGAAACTTTTCTTCACCTTATTACTGCTCCGTTTCTTTTCATGGTTACTTTGTTTACTATTCTATTACACAGACAGTGTAAATCACATTGTAGCAACATCAAGGAGGATTTTTTTACATTATGTTATTGGTTCTTTATGTACAAACATGAACAAGCACACACATTCACAGACACACACAGAGAAGCAATGACATACACACAAAAACACAGAGAGGCACAGATAGGAACACAGGAGCAATCAGGCACACACACAGGCACACGTGGACACAAACAGGCACACACAGAAACAGATAGGCACACACAGTTACAGGCAGACAGGCACAGAGGCATAGAGGCATAGACAGACACAGGCAGGCGCACACAGAAACAGACACAAACACAGAGACACACAAGTGATAGATCAATAATATATGTAAAAAAATAACCCTTTATGTGTTCTGTTGCAGCTGCCTTTAGTTGTGCCACAGAGTGAATTGTAAAAAACAACATTCATTTGCTTTATATAAATCATTTTGCATCATTAGTGGAGTGGAATTGATGCTGATAAAATTCCTAATATTTCATTATGTAAATTCCTGCTTCTTCAGCTTACTGGATAAGTGAACATTAATATAAATTAAAAAATAAATAAGCAAGTAAGTCAGTAAGAACATATCCCCAATGATAACTAAATATAAAAAAACATAAATACATTTGATAATATTCACAGTTAAGGAATTGCTTCACTGATGTCCTGGGGAGAAAGATCGACAATGGCCTGCTATAGATTATTATTTATTACTATGAATTTATTCACATGTTAAATTAGAATATAACTATAATAAATAAAGCACTGACTTACTTATAGTGCGTACGTGACATATCCAAGATGTTCTCTCTCCCACTGTAGTACATAATTGTATGGCAAGACAGGAGGCTTCATATTTGCTTTATGTTTTCTTACTAAACCTCCAAGCAGCAAAGAAACCGTTAATATGATGTAAATTCAACCAATCAGAGTGTACAACAATGTCATATAGTGTCTTCAAGCTCCTCCCAACTCCTCTTTCTTTGCTACTTGCCTCCCAGGTGAGTCTATGCCAATTTAATTGCTTTATATAAAAATGGTTTACCTAACACCATTTTATATTTATATTTATTTTTAGTCATTCAATTAGATTCATCATCTACTTTATTTTCAGTTAGACTTTGTGTCAGTTTTTTCACCATGAATACTAAATAAGGTTCATTCCATAATCTTCCCTCATATTCCTTTAAATCAGTTTTTCCCGCGATCTTACTATAGTTTCTTTCCCATCAGGAGACCGCGGCCCACTTTTGTTTCCTTCAGGTTTTACTTCGGCCGCAAACTCCATTTCCCAGAGTGCCTTTACTCACGTCCACCCACTTGCGTCGGTTCTGACACGCCTTTCTTCCCTCCCATTTCAACTGACGGAGCCCATCTTCCTGACACCACATTTGCCACCTTTTTTCCTCACTGCACAGCGCAGCGGTGGGAACTGTGGGCAGCTTTAAATTTCATCCATTGGCTTGGTAAGTCTTATTTTCTATTTTTATTTTTAACACAGCTTGCTGTGATAGAGTTATTTTACTCTAGTTACTTATAATCTTTATTTGTTTTATCAACAGATACTACAGTACCAAAGACCTGCTTTTAAATTTATATTATAATAAAGGAGGACTTTTGTGGGTGACCCCCACTTACATACTTGTGCTTATTTTGAACTTTATTTTGGGTGACCCCTACCTTGTTACTTACTGCTACTATACTGTTAAGGTGTACCCCACCTATATTATAGTGGGTGACCCCCACTTTATTATTATTTAATAACTACAGGTGAACGCCACCTATTGATTGATTTTATTAAGTGGTAACCCCACTTTTCCCTAGTTGAACTTGTGTGGACATATCCACCTTATCCTACTAACTGCGTGTGGGTGATCCCCACTTATTTTATAGTGGACTACCCCACTTACTGTAATTATAGTTACATAGTTACATACATAGTTACATAGCTGAAAAGAGACTTTCGTCCATCAAGTTCAGCCTTCCTCACATATGTTTTTGCTGTTGATCCAAAAGAAGGCAAAAAACCCAGGCTGAAACGCTTCCAATTTTACAACAAACTAGGAAAAAAATTATTTCTTGACCCCAAAATTGCCTTTAGATATCTCCTTGGATCAAGCAGCTATTACCCCACTAATTGGAAATGATATCCCTGTATGTTATGTTTTTGGAAGTATTTATCCAACTGCTGTTTAAACATCTGTATTGACCCCACTGACTATTTTGTGTTGCCGCATTTCTATTTACCAACAATAATATTTGGGTGAACCCCATTCATTGTACAGTATTTTTCTGATTTGTTACTACTGGCTTACAATAAGACTAATATGCCTGACCATTCAGAGCCTGCAGTCTCCCAAGAATTATGAGCATGGCTCGTTTCCACTATTGTGGAGTCAATTCCCAAGGCGCTAGCAGCCTTTCATGAACAGACTTCTACCGAAGCTAATCCCACTAATCCCACATCCTTCGGATCAGGAGGAAGTCACTTGCAAACGCCCTTAGAAAGGGGGCAGTGTCTCTGCTGGCAAGGCTTCCGCCAAGTCCCTTAAATTGTCATCAACACGCCCTATCCACGATAAGTTAGACCCTCTAGAGGGCTCTACATCCTATGCAGGCAATGTGATGGATGATTATTATCTCAATTGTTCCGATTAGGATCTCTCAGGGAATGCGCTATGAGATTTCTCGTCAGAATTTGTGAAAGAAACTTTTATTACCATGAAACCTGTTACAGACCCGGATTCTGGTAATTCTAAGACCAAAGAGCCCCCTTCAGACATTCTACTGGATGCTTCTGGTGTTCCTTTCTTTAGATTGGTTCTCCAGATTCAATCTCAAGGACGCATATCTTACAGTCCCTGTCGCCCGCAACCATCGGGCTTTCTTTCAATTTCAATTCCTATGGCAAGGAGAAATTTGTCAGTTCACAGGCCTTCCTTTCGGCCTTTGTTCAGCACCATGGTGTTTCACAAAATTGATTAAATCAGTCATGGCATTACTCCGTTCTCAGGGGACTCATTCCATTGTATATCTGGACGACATCCTGATCATGGCTCAGGACCCACTCTTTCTCCGTCAACACACAAACATGACAACTGCCTTGCTACAAAACCTGGGTTTTGCTATAAATTTTCAGAAATCGGATCTGGAACCTTCTCAGACAGTTCAGTTTCTCGGATTTCAAATAGATCCCATACAGGCAATCTTACAATTGCCTTCCATAAAAATCAAATCTATAAAAAAAAGGCATTCTAAAATTACGGTCAGCTCAACGGATTCACCTACGCGATCTAGCTCATATCATAGGTCTCCTTTCTGCCTCTATCCAGGCTATATAACTGTGACCTTTACACTACCGAGCTATGCAGCGGTTAAAAACGTTTTATCTACACCGGTCCACTTCCTACGACCAGCTGATTTGCCTAACGGACTTCGTCTGGTGGCTTCACAACATGGAAGCCTGGAATGGCAAAGCCATATTCGGCTCGCAGCCAGAAATCATTCTGGAATCTGATGCCAGCCTGCTAGGATGGGGCACAACATGCTTAGAGAGGTCCACCGGAGGACTATGGTCTCCTTTGGAACAGACTCTACACATCAACTGCCTCAAATTAATCGCAGGATCCTTTGCAATCCGCAGTTTTGCTAAATATTTTGTCAATTGCTCCTTAGTATTATGCATGGACAATGTTTCAGCAGTGAGTTATGTGAATCGATTGGGAGGATCCTGATCCAAACTGCTGTCCAGTCTTACAAAGGATCTCTACCAATTCTGTCTAGAGAGCAATATGTCCATTCGAGTGGAATATCTTCCAGGCTCCGACAATATAGTCACAGACTGGTTCTCCCATAATTGAAGGGATGTCAACGCCTGGCAATTGGACCCTCTACTGTTTCACCACATTCATCTCCTTTGAGGTCCTCTCACCTTTTAGCGTTTTGGTTGAACCGCCAGATGGAGGTCTTTTTCAGCTGGCTTCCAGACCCCCAATCCCTCTCAGTCGATTCATTTCTACACCCTTGGCAAGAGACAGGAGCTTATGCGTTCCCGCTCTTTTCCATGATCCAATGCACCCTTTATCGGGGCAAAGCTCTAGTAGCCACGATAGTCATTGTAACTCCCTTGTCCTTGTGGAGGACCCAGACTTGTTCCCTACTATTCTGGAACTATCAGTGAATTACCCACTTTTTTGCCCCGATTTCCCGACATCCTCAGGAACTCGCTCTTCAAGAACATCTCCAGCTTGTAGCTTGGACCATTTCAGGGGATCTTGGAATGTCTCAGGACTTTCGGAAACAGCTCCAGTTCTCCTATGAGATTCATGGGCCCCAGGCACTAGACGCGCTTACCTCTCTGCATGGCAGACATGGGTCAGCTATTGTCTGGAAAGGGATATCGATCCCTTTTCAGCTCCTCTTACAGTCATTCTAAATTTTCTATCTACCCTCTTTGACCAGTGCAAATCCTATAGATCGATTAATGTGTTTCGATCTGCAATCTCTGCAGCTCACAACTCCATTGATAATTCCTCGATAGGGAAACATCCTTCTGTTTGTAGACTTCTACGGGGCATTCGCTAGGCCAGACCTCCTAACCCCAGATATACTAATTTCTGGGATGTCACCCAGGTTTTTTCCTATGTGGAATGTTGGCCTTCTAATGAAGCTTTGTCGTTACGCCAACTCTCTGCTAAGTTGGCATTTCACCTATATTTAGTCTCCTTCAGCAGGGTTTCTGATATTTGAGCGTTTTACTACCACTCGGTAGTTTTCACACCTGAAGGGGTTAGATTTAATATCACCAGATGAACGAAGACAAATTCTTCTTCAGTATTTTACCCTTACTTTTCGAGCAGACCATCCCTCTGCGTTGCTCGTTGTGTTCGACATTATATTGATATCACGGCTACTGTGCGTTCTCCTTCCGGACCCCTGCTGGCTTCTTTTGTCAGACCGCACAAACCGATCTCTGTCAATCAGACAGCCATGGAGGTTTGCTTCCAACATCTGTTAGCTCCCCTACTCGAGTTTGCTTGTCGCTCTTCTGTATTCCTCATTCTCAGCCCTCAGATCAGAACACTGTGTGCACACAAGCAGATGCGCGCACACACACACACTTAAATGTCTCTGATTGGCTATTTCCTCTTGAAAAATAAATGGCCAAGATGTATGCAGCCCACTACTGCGCCAAAGTACTCCAATTACAGTGGGTCCTAACTGCCTAGTTATACATGACTAAATTACAATAATAAAACACACACAGTACTTACCTGCGAGTAAAGGAGCAGAGGAATGAGACCACTGCTAGCAGGAACACACTGAAACAAAAGGATAAATGGCAAAGGAATGGGTGTGGCATCAAACATTTAAATCCAGGAGACTGGGAATTCCAGTATTGGAAGAAAGGAATGAACCCAGAAAACCACACATAGAATAGATAACCAGAAAAATCAAGAAAAACTAAGCAAGAATTGTAAAAAGAGTACTGGATATCAAAAGCCATGGGCAGAAATGATCCGCAGACAGGAACAGGACGTGACACCTTCATGTTCGTCAGGTTACACTGTTTACATGGTTGATCAATACCAGTTTAGGCTACAGCAAGAAAGGGTATTTGGGAGGAACTTGAGGACACTATATGACACTGTTGTACACTCTGATTGGTTGAATTTTTTACATTATTGTTAACCGTTTCTTTACTGCTGGAAGGTTCAGTAAAGAAAGATAAAGCAAATATTCGCCTCCTGTCGCTAATAAAATTTCGATTACTCCTTCACTAAAGCTAGAATAATCCCTAATTACTACCTTACCTTTCTACATTTTTCTATCTTAATAAAGGAAAATTGGGAATAATGGGGTGAAATCTGACTGTATTTTTTTATGAGCTACTTTTTTCTCCTGGTGCATCATGTGACTTTTATTAACAGAAGAATTGCCAGATGTTGTCATGACCCCCTTAACACTAGACAATTAAACATTCCTGAACACATTATCCTATTTGATTTATTTCAGTTATGCTCTGTAGGAAATTGACTCGTATAATATATTACTTCTGTGAGGTCTGTAATATTTAATTGTTTATACATATCAAGTATTAGTATGAAATTTATTTATGCATATATCTATGATATTCATAAACACGACACATTGCAATGTAATTCATTGCTTTAATGACCTGGGATACATACCACATATTACCGTAAAGGGATATTCTAAGCACCAATACAACTTCAGCTTAATTAAGCTGTTTTGGTGCATAGATCATGCCCTGCAGTCCTACTGTTCAATTTGCTGTGAATTAGGACATAAATAATTATATTTATGAAGGTGCATAATATATACACCTAAACCACTTTTTTATTTTTTAAGTTCTTTTGGTGCTTAAAATCTCTCTAAACACTCAGCTTAAAAAAAACAGTATATATATACACCCAAAAAGATCATATTCATGAGTAAGCTGCACTTTCATGAGTAAGCTGCACTTTCATAATACACCCCCTGGCTGTCAATCAGACAGCCATGGAGGTTTGCTTCCAACATCTGTTAGCTCCCCTACTCGAGTGTGCTTGTCGCTCCTCTGCATTCCTCATTCTCAGCCCTCAGATCAGAAGACTGTGTGCACACAAGGAGATGCGGGCGCACACACACACACATACACACTTAAATGCCTCTGATTGGCTATTTCCTCTTGGGAAAAAAAAGGGCAGGGCTTGCAGATCCTGCAGTTCATAAAGAACTGCACATTTTGCAAGATCTTTTAGGGCAGGGTTGTCAAACATGCGGCCCCCCAGATGTTGCTGAACTACAACTCCTATGATTCTTTCAATGAAACAGATAGCCAGGGAATCATGGGAGTTGTAGTTCAGCAACATCTGGGGGGCCGCATGTTTGACACCCCTGTTTTAGGGTATACCCCCAATGAATACAAACATGCATGGAAAATGCATGCATGTATACAATGTGGTATATCTACTAAACAGTGATTTATACAGTTTTGCCCGTTTGGTCAGTGGATTGTCCCTTTAAAGTAATCAATGACTATACAAATGATATATAATATTAGTCATTCAAGTTGATTATGTGGTGAGAACTGCTAAGATTCGTTGTGATCTGTAATAAAATACTTTATTATTAATATCATATTTCTAAACAATATTATCACAGCATGTTATAATTATGAAGTGATAACTATGTAACACTTATAAAAATATAGGAATGTACCTTTAGGTACAGTTACTCCTTGATGTCTTTGTCCATGGACATATTATGACAAACATGCAACTCTGGATGGAGTCCTCAGGCTAGGTGCACATACAATCCTGAGTTCTGTTCTGGCTTAGATGGACTTGGTAAAAGGCTTGCATAGATCGTGCATCAATGTCCTTGTATACGTCCAGCACATGTCTGTCTCTAGGCCTACTCAGCTTGAGAGTTATTACTGTTACAAAGATCCCGAATCACTTTCACTGATTAATAGTCCTATAACATTCCAAAGGCCTACTCCTCTACTAAAGCCTGTGTGTACTTCTTCCTGTAGCCTTGCCTTTACCCAGCCTTGCGTGTGCTATCTATTCTCTGCTTCTCTGATTATGCTAATTTTCTGTTGTTTTTTCTGTACACTACTCAGGTTGCCATAAACAAAAGCTGTACAGCAACAGTAGCAAGGGCAAACCTTAACAGCTAATGTTAGTGTATACAGTACGTAACCATGAGCATTTACAAAATAGCAGTCAGTGTATTTCAGTTTTAACTAAGACATCTAACAACCAAGCATGCTCCTATAAATTATCTCCATAGATATTACTAGTCTGTTTTCGATGACCAATCAATTTTCTCCACAATTATTCTGTAATAGGATTATATGCCATAGCGTTATACATTGTAAAGTTCTAATTATTATAACCAACCTACCTGTATCTTGAGTTTAGCTCCATGAATGTAAAATACCAGGAAGTAACAGGACAGAATGTGATTGACAGTTGGGGTGGTGTAACACGTGTTATTCATAAAAGCACATATTACTATTTAAGTGCTTTATGTGATAGGAATATTTATTTTAAGCTTTCTTGCTGGGGCGCAACAAAGCTTTACATAACTTTATATTAATGTTCATTTTATTATTTTAGAACCCTGAATTCACTCATTTACATGCATGTTTGTGTGATATATAGTGCAGTGTGAATATCTGAGATACGTTATATACTAGACGTGACCATGACATGCATTGTTATGGAGCTGTACTATGCTGTATTACTGTATTACTGTATTACTGTAAGTTGCATTACTGGGGAGCTCTAAAGTACACATTTCTATTAATACAGTTTATTTTATTTTTTTGTTGTGACACTTTTATACCCACATCGACCTTGACATTTACTACTGTGGAGATTTGGCCTTGACATACACATATATATTACTGTGATTTTTATTTATGCTGGGAAGACTATATTTATCACACAATTGGATTTATTTACTAAACCAGAACTAATAATAATAATAATATGAAAGAATATTAGGTACATCTAGCTTTTTACTAGTGTCCAAGCAGGTTCTTAGGTGTAGTTGCTATTTTAACCCATCTTAATGGACCTCATATTATTGGCGTTGAAATGATAAAAGGTTGAGTTGACCTTTCCAGGAGTGGTAGTTCTGTGGAAAAATGCTTTATTAATAAGAGAGGTCAGAGGAGAACAGTCAGAATAGTTCATGGCAGACACAGAGATGACAGGAAACGAAGAACCCAGGCATTAAAGCAGCACTAGGCCAAAGAGTATCTTTGAATGCACTGTACAGTTTTGTAATGTAAACATCATCCATCCTGCTTTGCATTAATGATTACAAGTGCTGCTGGTGGAGGTTGAATTGGAAATATTTTCTTTGCATATTTAGGCCACTTAAAAACAACATTGTTTAAATGCCAACACCTCTGAATATTATTTCTGTGTGTACCCCTGTATAACTACCATCTACATATCTACTTGCATGTTTAGTTGAGTGCAGCCTTTCATGTGTAATATGAGAGCATTGGCCAAATACTCATAGTTTTGTACCCCTCCCTGTCACAGGTGGCTAATTCTTTTTTACCCAAGTTGGGTGCTTTTAGAAAACTATGAAAACTTTAAAGCTAGTTTGAATTGCAGAGGGTTGCATAGTTTTTTACAACGCACAGGTGCAATTTCTGGTCAAAGATATAACGTAACTTGACAAACAGCATTCTTTGGTCTTTATTATTTAAATATAGAAGCGTTTATTAAGAATTGGCTAAATATTTCTGTGAGACATAGTCAGCATTTCGTCCCAAACACGACATTTATCAAGTCCCACAGGCATTGAGCAGAGGTGGTAAATAGGATCTTGAAGTGCTATGAGCAGAGGTCTTTTGGATCCACAAACTAGATACCGAGAAGCCTCAATAAAAAATTATCTTCATTGTTTTGTCTTGTTTTACCTAAATGCTTGATCAGTTACTGTTTTGCTTATCTGTGTATTGTTAGACCATGCATTTCCAGCAAGGTAACTTTTTCATTTAATCTTTTCTGAGAGATGAAAGAGTTACATTTTAGGCACAGATTAAAAGAGCACTGCCACCATCTGCTGACTTTGCAGAATTTGCAAAGACCCCTGATGCTGGCATCGCCAATGGGGGTCCGGTTGGCAGCAGGCAAAGGTGAGTTCTACCTACCTGAACTTTTCCTACGCCTGATACTTCTTGACACAAGGCGGCGCTACCTCTGTCAAGAAGTGTCAATCTCCCAGCTAGCACCAGTGATGGCTGCAGGGGACTGGCTCTATATATGGAGGATCCAATGGTCTCACAAAATCCTCCTTAGACCTTAAAGCTGTATTCTTGCGCATGGGCAAAAGTACAGCAGTGACATCAGCTACTGGCTCTGAAGCACCAGGAGCAGAAGAGGACAGTACAATTCACCTTTGCCTGTGATATCACCTTTGGGGACCAGAAAAGTAACGTGTCTGTGCTTGTTAAAAATAATATTTTGATACATTGTATGTTAATGTTTCCTACATACTAAACTTTCTGTATATACTTGTTAAATACATTTTTTTTTTTTTTTTTCATGTAATTTACTTTTATGATCTGGGACTCCTTGTCCTATGTTCGGTAGCTAATATAATATCACATATTTGTGTTCCCTCTGCACTATTTGCACATAAGGATTTTTTTAGGTCCATACTTACCTGTTTGCGATTGTCATTGCATTCCTTTGTCCACTCCTACTTGTCTGCATGTAACCTTTTTAATCTGATTGTTGGAAGTCATCTGTGCCTTGATCAATGTCCTGTTGATATACTGCATATATGGTAGTATGTAACTCCACAAACAATTAAAGGACCACTATAGTGCCAGGAAAACATACTCGTTTTCCTGGCACTATAGTGCCCTGAGGGTGCCCCCACCCTCAGGGTCCCCCTCCCGCCCGGCTCTGGAAGGGGGAAAGAGGTAATAACTTACCTTTTTCCAGCGCTGGGCGGAGAGCTCTCCTCCTCCTCTCCGCCTCCGTTACGCCCCGCCGGCTGAATGCGCACGCGCGGCAAGAGCTGCGCGCGCATTCAGCCCGTCGCATAGGAAAGCATTTACAATGCTTTCCTATGGACGCTAGCGTGCTCTCACTGTGAAAATCACAGTGAGAAGCACGCAAGCGCCTCTAGTGGCTGTCAATGAGACAGCCACTAGAGGATTAGGGGGAAGGCTTAACCCATTCATAATTATAGCAGTTTCTCGGAAACTGCTATAATTATGAAAAAATGGGTTAACCCTAGAAGGACCTGGCACCCAGACCACTTCATTAAGCTGAAGTGGTCTGGGTGCCTAGAGTGGTCCTTTAAGTGAGCATTCCATGTGATTGTATAGATTAGGGTTACATTATTTTTGTAGTAGGTCTTTGTTTATAGCAATTACTTGTGCCCTCTCCCCACAATGGGGGGGGGACACCTTCTGCACCTCCCCCTTCCCCCTTCCTAATTTATGCTCCAGGAGATGCCTCTGAATAAACATAAATGTAAAGCATTTTAGTGACCTCAAATTATATTTTATATTATAGGCACCTTTGTACTATGTAGATATAACTATCCCTGCTCATTGTGTCGCCCATGGACTGGTTACTTATTAACCTGGATTTTATTGGGGGTGTTAAACTATTTATGGTTATTTACGAAAAGGAATGCACTGTATTATCATATGCATATTGCAGTGACAATCTGTTTTCAAATTCCTTCAGGTATGAATTGGCTAGTACAATCATTGTTCCACTTTGGATAATACAAGGCTATGTATCTATCTGCAGACCGCCAAACAATTGTAAACCATTTTATGGACCAGAAATACATTGGAATAAAAAATTATATACAAGCAAAAGAAAGGCGCTATGCAATTACAGTGATAGTGAACAAAAATCTTTTTTCTTTAACAAGTGAGGCAATGTTCTTAATTATAAAGCTGCACCTTAAGGTGAGAAATAGCTCAAAACACCACTAAGTATACAATCCAGAAATAATGTGCGCTATACCTTTAAAACACTTTAGTACGTGTAAACCATAGAATATCATACCATATGATATATCTATATTATAAAGTGCATGTGCAATGTGCAACATGCGAGAATTTATATTAAAAAATTCAAACTTACAAATAGTAGCTGGAAAATGCAACAATGGCACTGGTTACCCCTAGGGGTGATATATATAAAACAAGCACAAGAAAAAAAAACATAGGGTAGTATGTAATAAAATGTATAGAATAAAATAAGGATGAATAACACTCACAATGGTAGAGCAGTAAAAGTCTGCTCTAACTTTGCTGGCATAAGCCCTCTTATCTCAGGACTAAGAGACCTTTTCAGAGTCAGGACAGCAGCTGGATCCTTCAAGAATAATTTTATTTGTAGATACACATTAAAATAATCACACAAAGTGATTAGGCTCTTTTCACCCATGTAGGAGATATCTCCAAAGTGCGGTCGCAGAGTATTTGGCTGAAATTCACCGATTTTCAGACTGAGCGACCGCAGGCAGATACTTCCGGGTTTCGGAGCGATCACGTGGTTACGTCGTGCGTGATGACGTGTTTCACCCAATCGGCTTCCTCAGATCACGTACTGGATCCTGCTGCCCTATCGTTTATATGTAGGCCTCTCTGGGCGTGATGTATTAGAAATACATTGGAACAGAATTCCTCGCATTGAAAGAAAATAGTTTTTGACTGTTTTTCTTTGTATTCATTATATATTACCTAAATATATGACTGACTAAGATCCTCTGTTGCACCATGGGTACACAATGCAGTGATCTTCCTACAAACACTTCAAACAAAATATATTATCATTATTATTTGCAATTCTATAATGCCAACATACTCACCAGTGCTGTATAAAAAGAAGTAAGTGTAGTGGGGTAGAAGTATAAACTGCAATATCTCCGCTGGTAGACATAGTCAGCATACAAATAAAGGGTATAGTAGTAATTCCAATCCCATTCCCCAACAACTGGACGAAACACAGTTTTGGGAGTCAACTTAATTTTTATTGAACCACAGCCGGCTTTATACAAATCCCCATGCAAGGGGTTTCCATAATGACATTCCAGGGGCTTTCCCCTGGTGGACCTTGTGGAAAACTGAGAGTACAGTAACATTTCCCAGGATCCTTTTCTGTACTTTAGAGATAATTACACAAGAGTACACTTTTAATTAAATTATCTCTAAGTGCAGAACTTGGCACAATATTTTTAAAACATAATAATTCGTATAATATTTATCAGAACTCCACAAGGGGCACTTCACTGAATAGCTGGGATCTGAGCGCCAAATTTGTCGAATTACCGCCAAGATCCGTTTGGTAGAATAGAAAGCCATTCGAGTGAAGTTTTGGATCGGTCAGCCGCGAGGTGAAGTCCCAAACAGTTCCAGGCAATTGCACGCTTTGACCGGCCTTCTTTGGGGAGTTCATACGAATGAACAGACGAACGTACATATTTATAAATGGGGTAGTCGTGCTTCTGGAGGTCGGTGGTTTAATTTAGGCGAAACTCTGTCAGAGGGGAGAAGGGTTTAACATGTATGGTGTGCTCAGTTAAACTTGCAAAGCAAATGAGGGAGTGAATCAGAGTTAAGAAATTCTAGTTCTAAGTAGAGGAGATGATGAGTTTGCTTAAGTGCTTGAGAAGGGGTGTATTTGTGAACTAAGATTGCCACAACAGGGATAGTTAATTTTGTGCTTGCATCTGTTTAAAATACAATCCCCTATCTCATAGGAAATCATGGTAATTGTGGATACAGGGGCGGACTGACCACTCGAGCACATCGGTCATGGACCGAGGGCCCGAGATAGCCAGGGGCCGGCCGCACAGATCTCTCTAACTGGAACAGCAAAAAAATTAAATAAAAATCTATTTCATTGCTAGGTTGTGGGGCCGCTGATGGAGCATAGGGCCCCTGCAACCTACCATTCTGCACATTACCCCTCCTCCCCTTCAAATGAGACCTGGCAGCTTCACCAGCTCTCTGCCAGGTCTCCTTCTTCCTGTCCCACGTGGCTCTGCGTGCTGGGGAGAGGCGGGGCCAGGAAGTTACATCACTTCCTGTTTACTACTCTCACACACAGAGCCCGATCAGCGATGGGAAGGAGCAGCAGCCTGAGAGACCAGAGGGAGCAGAGAGAAAGGTAGGCACTAGTCACCCCCACCCTCCCTCTCTCACTAGTCATCCTCCTCTGTCACTGTCACCCCCACCCTCCCTCTGTCACTAGTCAGAGTGAGGGAGGGGGTGACTAGTGACAGAGTAAGGAAGGGAAGCGGTGACTAGTGACAGAGTGATGGAGGGAAGGGGTGACTAGTGACAGAGTGAGGGAGGGGGGTGACTAGTGACAGAGGGGGTTATTAGTGACAGAGTGAGGAAGGGGGTGACACAGTGACAGAGTTAGGGAGGGAGTGACTCGTGACAGAGGAAGGGATGGGGTGACTAGTGACAGAGTGAGGGAGGGAAGGGGTGACTAGTGACAGAGTGAGGGAGTGGGTGACACAGTGACAGAGTTAGGGAGGGAGTGACTAGTGACAGAAGTAGGGATGGGGTGACTAGTGACACTAGTCACCCTTTCACTCTGTCACTAGTCACCTCCTCCCTCTGTCACCCCCTCCCTCACTCTGTTACTAGTCACTAGTCACTCCCCCCTCACTCTGTCACTAGTCACCCCCTCTCCCCCTCACTCTGTCACTAGTCATCCCCTCACTCTGTCACTAGTCACGCCTTCCCTCCCTCACTCTGCCACTAGTCACCCCTTTGTTCACTCTGTCACTAGTCACTCCCTCCCTCACTCTGTCACCAGTCACACTCCCTCACTGTGTCTCCCCCTCACTCTGCCACCACTCACCCCCTCCCTCCCTCACTCTGCTACCAGGTACCCCCTCACTCTGCCACAACCTCCCACACTCTTCCACCTGTCACCCTCTCCCTCACACACACTCTGTCACCTGTTACATATGCTTTCACACTGACACTATATACAAAAAAGCACATGTAGTCATCCAGACATGCACAAGTGCATTCACACAAACTTTAATACAAACATGCATTGATACATAGATTTTCACAATATACACATCCAAAGGAATGCCGTATTATAGGAGAGTTTTATTTAACATTTATTTAATGCATATATATATTTGGCCTTCAAAGGGCCTGGGATCTAATTTTGCCCGGGGGTCCCAAAGGCTCTCAGTCTGCCCCTGTGTGGATAATTGAAAGTGCCCTTCTGGCTCTCACAGGTACATCTCCCAGAGCTTTCTCCAGCAAGCTACGAACAGTGTAACTTGGCTGTAAAGCATAGCTTCCAGGCAGCAATTCCGCAAGGGACATGACTGTTGACATAACCCATCCTCCCATTGCCCAATAATACACATGAGACCTATGTATGTTCAATAAGTGCACCGGCCATAGCTTTATTTATTAAAACACCAAATGCCAGCAAACATATAACCCTGTCAGCTTTTGGATGCTTCTCTAACAGACAGTTCTAAACAGGAAAACCAAGATTCCGGAGCAGCCTGTCCCCGCCATTAGTTCTCAGCAGGCTTCAACTACCCAAGCCGTCTCTGCAACTTCTTCTACTGCGTTGGCCAGGAATCTTGCTAGCTATGTCAAAACAAGAAGAGAAAATAAAACACAAACCACCACCAACATAGCACAATCCATCATTAACTGGAAAGGGGGTGGGAAAGCTAGGATTTCTACAAGTTTTCTGACAGACCAGTAAGTCCCCTTTTTTTAATTTATTTTTTATACTTTTATTTTAAAGACACCACTAAAACATTTTCAGCCTGCTGTTGCTATATAAGTGCAAGGAGTGTAAACTCTTATTTTTCATTTTACAAGAAAGTGCAGATTTCTATATTTTTCAAGCGTGTCAGTGTGTGCATGCAGGAGTGTAGTTGTGTAATGGGTTAGTGTACATGCATGCAGATGTATGTTTGTGCATTGTGTTTCTAATCCCATCTACCCCTTCTATCTCTCTCCATCCCCCTCTGTTCATTTATACGTCCCTCACATGTGCTCCTCTTCCCCTTGCACCACTTATTACTCTCTTCTCATGCCCCTTTGCCCACTTGTTCCCCCGTCTACCCCTCATTTCCCCATTTGTGTCTCTCTTGCAATAAGTATTGGTTATTGCTGCAGTGTAGGTTTAGTAGCAATAACATCCGGCAGCCAGAGGTATAGGAGGTCACACAGGTGATGACCGACTTTTTTTCCACGCCCTCTGCCTGCCAGGAAGAGAAGTCAGGAGGCTATTCCACTTCTCACCCGAGTACACAGTTTACTCCCATTATGCCAATGATAATAAGGCTGTGATTATGGAGTGCTGCCCTTCTCCTGCTTGATGCCCGAGGACATGGCCTCGGCAGGCTTATGAGAAATTCTGTCCTGGTCTGGATGCAAAGTCGGGGACCAGTCGCCATGTTCCTGTCACAGTTATATCAACCTATGTAACATTTCTACACAGGATAAATGAGCAACAGCACATTTATAATTCTGAAAATGCACATCATTTTTTAATTCTATTGCATCCTCGAACTGAAATCTATATATTAAATAACTGGTCTTCACTAATGTTGTGTGCTAAATATGCAAGTTTCAAAATGATTTGTTCTCAAAATAAACTCCATAGTGAAGGGGGTTAATATGATAAATCAACAGAATATGGCAAGGCATTACTGATCTATTATGAGTAAAAGACATCAATCTTATCTTCTTATAAATAGCTTAATGCAATGAATCATTATCAAAAATTAGGAAATATATGTGAAAACGGTTAAGCCACCTATTTAGTTAATTTAAAAAAAGGAAAATCAGCACAGGGAAATTAGTTTAATTGAATACATTTAAAAACAATAACCAATCTTCAAGGGATCCTTTTAAATTGTAGGTCATGGATTCATTTTGTTGTACTGATGATCCAAATGTTTCAATCACACATGCATCTGCAATACCTGGTGTATGAGATGCCTAGTTATGAAGTCTGTTGCCAGCGCAACTAAAAAGCTTTGTTGCATCCTATCACTCGTTACTGAAGGATAGTCTTCTGTTAGAAAACCATCTTTATGTGTAATGAGCTTTCTTTTAAAATGTATATTATTCTTAGTACATTCCTAATGAATCCTATTTATTGCCTAAAGCAATCCAGTCATACACATTCCTTTTAAAAGCAAGTGCGTAAAGACAAATGATTTGAATTCCAATAAAAAAATATTAAAAACAAAAACCAACTTCTTTGAATTGTATATTTGACATTGCATCACATTTTGGTTATCAGCTGCATATGCAGCAGAGGAGACACTATCATGTTAAAAATTAAACAGCCCCCTTCCACTTCCATTTTTTTAAGGATTTCTGTAAATTCCTTATTCAATGCTTGTTTCACCATTAGATTTAATTCCCAAAACTGTAATAACTGAGTTTTCACCATCAGGCCACTCCTTCGTTCTCCATTACCTCTTATACAGTGACCTAGCTGTGTCCTTGCTTACTATGAACAGATGCAGCTCTGTATTCATACTGTAGAGCAGTGGGAGATGTAGGCAGTGTTGCTTGTGGTATGGATTTGTACGCAGTACGGCAGAACACTGCTGTCTGAAGCCTGAAGCCTGTTTTAGCATTTAAATAAAAGGCAACTGCACCAGTGAAACTCATATTTGAGAGAAATAAATTAAATGACAGGCATGTAAATTTAGTTATAAAATGCTTTGTACTTTAATTCACCATTAAAAAAAAACAAAAAAAAACATACAGTGCATTAAAGAAACAAGGTTATTGGCTTAGTCACATAGTTATAATAGACTAGGGTCACATTATTATTGGACAATTTCTGAAATGTTTAAGAAAGGAAAAGTATGATTATTAGAATGAATATTAATTGCAAAACATGTGCCAATCAAAGAAACTGCATTATATAATCCATTACATTATGACCTTAGCACCACAGTGTACTTGAAGAAAATAAATAGAATTAAAAATGCATAATCTATTTAATATTCACTCATTCGCATTCTGACCTTCAGTGATCTCAACAAAGCTGTTAACACCTTCACTACTGAGTTCTTAAAAAAATAAGCCATGCAAAACCCTAGAGTTTAATGGATGCACGTTAATCCAGCTCCATGCACACCAGGCAGAAAATCTGTTTGAATCAAAGTGAGTACACATCAAGGGGAACCCCAAAAAATCCCATACCACCCTCACAACTTCAGAGAAGACCCCCTCGGGGAAATTGAGTTACCTAACAAGGTTTTTCAAGGACTATACAGATCGCCTGTTTGGGTGCATCAATTCCAACATGGTGCCAATGGCCCTACAGACGGACTCACCTCCATCGAGCCCAGCTCCAAAAGCTCAAATTACTCAGCTGAACCCGACATATAGAATATCCTGCGCAGCCTTCCCTCTAGGAAAGATTTATCTTCTATGTTAGAGAAACTAAAAACCTAGTTTCAAATTAAGCTAAACAGCCTCGGCACAGACTTGTACCATGTAGGAATTAGGGTCCAGAAACTGTAAGATGACCAGAACCTTCTACACATCCAGGTCTGACAACTGACATCTCAGTTCGAGAAACACTCCACACACCTCATGCATACGCAATGCTCGTTGAATGACATAAATAACAGAGGGAGAAATAACAATCTCAGAATCCAAGGCCTTCCCGAGACTTCTGGAGAAAATATCAAGGAAATATTATCAGAGTTATTCAATCTAAACCTATGGTAAATTCAATCTAATCCTGAATAAGTTCACTGAATCACCTATTATCCTGGGCAGATCACACCACTCTTTGAGGCCTAGAGGTGCAAACGCAGAGGCCCATCGTGACGGGATTTTCAGAATCCATTACAATACCATAAAGAAGGATATTCTACGAGCACTCTGATCTACAAACCAACCTGTCCTATTTCATGGACAACAGGTGCAGATATGCCCAGACCTGTCTTGACTGACACTCCAGTCTCGCAGGTCCCTCAAACCTATCCCTGACAAGCTAAAATTAGGAGGCCTAAAATATTGATGGGGCTTTTCATTTGTCCTGATTGTGGCCTACATACTCCATATCCACACACACTGACATACCTGGTTTTCTCCAAGCATTGGACATTCCGGACATGACAGTAGTGGACAGGAGTGGACTGGTATGCACCTCAACCCACCAACAATGCTGTACAACTACCACAACATAAATAATGGCAAACACCATAGAAAAAAAGAAGAACAGACACCACGGCTCCATGGCCAGGCCACAGCTATCAGGAGTTCCCACGGCCTAAGTATAAGTCTTACACACGTGGTTGGATCACACCTGGTTGACAAAGGGTGTTGAATGCACTTGACCCTATATATTTCCTACTGATTCTCCTCTCTATGTTTTGTTTTTGTTGGACATTTTAGTTTTTTTGACATCTTATTTTTGATGTATCCTCATAACATTGGTACAGAAACCTCTAACACTATTTATTAACTCAACACTCACGAACTGCCAATGTTCAAGCCGCAATGGAGGTCTAATCGGTCACAAGAATCCACTCAACCACTGGATCCAAACCTAAGGACTCCTATTAACATGTTGCCACTGTACTGATTACTTATCATAATACCTGCTCCTGTAGATATCGACAAAACTGCCCATAGCTTGTCCACCCAGATAGAGTAAAGTTCCCTCGGGTAAATCACAGGGGTAGACACCAATCAACCTCTCAGGTTACCCCAGTTTTTATCCATTGAAGTATACATAGTTATTTATATTGTTTTATTTCCTCTTACATTTAATTTACTTTTTGTTAAGTTCGTAATACTGTGTAATACACTGTACTTCTAGAACTTACTGCTATTATTTGGTCAATCTGTCGCGTTGCTGAGGTTGGAGAGGTCACACCCCCACCACCTATCCTCACACACATACATTGAGAAAATGCTTTGAATGTTATCGCTTAATGTGAGAGGGTTAAACACCCCTGAAAAACTCCACACAGCACTAAACGATTTTTACAAGTTTAAAAGTAATATTTGTTCAGGAAACTCACTTCTGCAAAGGCTCTGCGCCCCACCCCCCTCCTTTAGAGACAAACACTGCTGATGAAAAATGTTTAATTTTCATACAAATGCCACACTGTTGACGACAATCGCAGATATCTCCTTTTAAAAAGCAAATAGGCAATACCATGGTCACTTTCGCCAATATATATCTTCCCAACAAGAAGCAAAGCTTCACACTATATAAAATCCTGCATAGTTTGGTCTTTATCACTGAAGACCTCTTGATATTAGAAGGGGTTTTCAATACCTCCTTAGATGGCCAACTTGACACCTCCTCCCAGACACACGTATACCAAACTTCCACACACAAACAATTTAGAGCATTACTAAACAAGGCACAGCTATATGATGCATGGAGAACACTTCATCGCACTACCCGGGACTACTCGTTCTATTCTCCTCCATCAGGCTCCTACACTATAATTGACATGTTTTTTTTTCTCATGATTCCTTCACCTAACTGACTCTTGATCATACGGTCCAATAACTTGGTATGATCACGCGCCCCTGTCTCTTGCAGCTAGTATCCCCTCCCTTCACTCAACCGCTTTCCAGTGGAAATTAATGATACACTACTAAATGACACCAATACTGTTACCCATGTTAAACAATTCATTGAATAGTACTTTAACGTTCATAATCAATCAGAAACATCACACATTACCAATTGGGAAGCACATAAAAATGTGATCAGGGGACACCTGATCCAATTAGCATCCCATCCCAAACAGAAAAGGGAAGAAAATGTGCGTAGATTTCTGGTGGACATTAACTCTCTAGAAACTGCATACAAATCCAATTAAGACTTAACAACGTACAAACAACTCACGGATAAACAAACAGAGCTCACAATGTTACTAGGAATGCAGACCAAACGTAAACTCTTAGTTGCAGAGTCTCTGTTACGCCCAAGGCGGCAAAAGAGGCTGCCTCTTAGCTCATGCCCTTCAGCAACAGAGACAGGCATCTTACATATTAACCATTAAACTACCGAATGGATGGCTTTCTCACTTGTGACAGCTGCTCTTAAGTTTTAATGGCATAGAATCATATTTCCAAACCTTTTAAATAAATGTATATATTTATTTTGTATATGTTCATTAAAAATGCATGTAACCAGTCCACATTCACTTTTGTGATTTATTGACTTTCTAGTATCTTTCCATGTAAATTTTGCCATAATACACATGTTATTATATATACTTTCTACATACATTAAAACAAATCAGATATCACCCTTCATTGATGTATAAGACTGAATAAACATTGCACAATAATCTCCCACAATCACTGTCATTCCATCTCCCCAATTTACTTTTCACCTATCAAACCACTTGCATAAATACTTTCTTTAACTATTATGATGCTCCCAGTCTTCCTACATTTCTTCAGCTGTAGTGTCATATACCCGCTGGAAACCTTTAGGGTACAATCTCTTGGGGACTTTCAGTACTAACCTTTTCCTCTCTTTGTCATTTCCTTACTTCATCATTCCCTCTTTTTTCTCATGCCATCTCAAAACCATCCAATTATTCGGCATGATCACTCCATTTATGCAATTACACTACCCTTTCATGCCATTTCTTTTCCCATTCATCTTTTTCAATCTAACGCCATATTCTTCTTCTTTCCATTTTAATCATCTGCCCCCCTCTTTTTTTCACAGCACATGAACAAATTAACTCCTTCACTGTTAAGATCACCACTTACTAGGCATGAAATCGGAGTTTGTTTGGCAGTTTCAAATACAATCAAATTTTTTTAAAAAACAAAACAAAAAAAACAAACTCCTCTAGTATTATTCAGTATAACAGCTGTGACGAAGTGCCCTTCGCCACTTGTGCCTGGAGAGGACTAATTGCCAGCCTCCTGCCCTGCGACTATGGCTCCTGGAAGATTTTGCCCTTTAAATACGTTATTTGGGCATAATGGACTGCTTCTGGCCCTTTAAATGCTCTGACAAAGGATCTGCAGTTTTGCTAAGCACTTCGGATGCAGAGTGTGAAGAAAACACCTGTTTTATGGACTTAGTCTGACTGTTTTATTCCCCCCTCCCTTCTTAGAAGACCAGTTTAAACCCTTAATAACTGTCATATTTTCAAACACTGTCTGACCCTTTTTAGTTGTCATTTTGTTTTCCTCTGAGGATGAGTTGTTTTGCTGCATGAGTACTGTTGCTTTTGTGTGCTCATTAAACAGACCTGCTTGACCCTTTCTTGAAGCCTTGACTCATGCTTGGGGGATGGGATAAGTCTGCAGTGCTGATAGTGTCGGTTGGAGTGCATGGACTCCTCGGCAAGTATTAGGAGCATCGATTGATGGAGGTACTCGGTTGGAGTGCCAGCGGGTCCGTCACATTTGGTGGCAAGTGGTGGGATGGCGCCCTAGTGTGAAGAGAAGCAACTCGGAGACACTGGTAACATTACGGAGCTACAAGTGAGGGTGACGCTAGCACTTGTGCAGTGCAGCACCCCTGTCTACAGAGGAATCCAGAAGGCGCGGATCAGAGCGCTAGTTGCCCATAGTGGGGGCCGAGTGAACATGACTTATTGCTATGAGAGCGATGCTTACATTGCGGAGGTAAAGAGGCGGCTAGCCGGGTATGGCCCAGATCCTTCGGAAGAGGTGATCATCCGAATCATGCAAGAGTTGGATGAGGAGAACCAAGCAGCACGGGAATGTGAGTTCATATTGTGGAGATTGGGGCTGCGGACAACTGGTCTCTCCCCCCAGCGGCGGCCTGAGTTCCAGAAGGAGATGATGGTCGATCCCTCCACCTTACAGCAACCAACGTCCTGGGGAGTGGAGGCAACCGGCCTCTCCCTCAAACAGCAGCCAGAGGTAGCAGAGGTAGCGGATCTCATAGACTGGTTCTGGGAGGACCCCCAACAGGCAGGTGGAGATGGGACCAAGGTCTCTCTACCGGCCCTATAGGGATACGGGGCAACCAGCCCAGATCTCCAGTTGCAGCCAGAGCTACAGGGAGAGGAGAGCAGCGACCTCCCTCCCCAGCGGCAGTGTACCGTGCAGAGGGAAGAGACAACCGGTCTCCTTTCCCAGCAGCAACCAGAGGTACCCGAGGTAGCGGACCTCATAGACTGGTCCTGGGAGGATCCCCAACAGGCAGGTGAAGATGGGACCGAGGTCTCTCTATCGGTCCTACAGCGATGCTGGGCAGCTGGCTCAGATCCCCAGCGGCAGCTGGAGTTACAGGGAGAGGAGACAATCGGTCTCTCTCCCCAGCGGCGGCCTGAGTTCCAGGAGGAGGAGATGGTCGATCCTTCCACCCTACAGCAACCAGTGCCCTGGGGAGTGGAGGCACCTGGCCTCACCCTCCAACAACTCCCAGTGGTACTGGGAAAGGGTACGACTGGTCCCTCACCGCAATTACAGGGGGAAAGCAACCCTAACCCCACCAGTGCAGATGGGACCGCGGTCTCTGTGCCAATTCTACAGGGACCCTGGACGGCCGGTCCAGATCCCCAACCATCTCCGCAGGAATACTGGGAGGAGGTATGCAGGCCTCCTCTCCCCAGCTAATTCTCAACCCAGTCCTGGGGGCTGTGGATGGGTCTGCGATACCCACTGACCCCCTTCCAGCAGAAGCGCTGGCATCAGGGCAGAGCGATGCTGGTCTCTGTCAACTATTTCCCCTCAGCAACCTGGGACATACAGGTCAGAGTTGGACACCAGGAATCACCAGGGGCAGTAATGGTGTATTGTGGGTGGGCTACTCTGTTAACTGTTTATTGTGGGTGGGCTACTCGACGTACTCAGGTACTGACCGACAAAAGGTCAGGTACCTGGTGAGTCTCCCCCCCAATGGGAAGATGTGTGACGAAGTGCCCTTCGCCACTTGTGCCTGGAGAGGACTAGTTGCCAGCCTCCTGCCCTGCGACTATGGACCCTGGAAGATTTTGCCCTTTAAATACGTTATTTGGGCATAGTGAATTTTATTAGACTGCTTCTGGCCCTTTAAATGCTCTGACAAAGGATCTGCAGTTTTGCTATGCACTTCGGATGCAGAGTGTGAAGAAAACCCTGTTTTATGGACTTAGTTTGACTGTTTTATTCCCCCCTCCCTTCTTAGAACACCAGTTTAAACCCTTAATAACTGTCATATTTTCAAACACTGTCGGACCCTTTTTAATTGTCATTTTGTTTTCCTCTGAGGAGGAGTTGTTTTGCTGCATGAGTGCTGTTGCTTTTGTGTGCTCATTAAACAGACCTGCTTGACCCTTTCTTGAAGCCTTGGCTCATGCTTGGGGGATGGGATAAGTCTGCAGTGCTGATGGTGTCGGTTGGAGTGCTTGGAGTCCTCGGCAAGCACTAGGAGCATCGATTGGCGGAGGTACTCGGTAAAAGGGCCAGCGGGTCTGTCTCAACAGCTTATACAAAAATAAACATATTCAAGTTTGCAATCTTTGTTATAAATACCCTGCTGGTGATACTTATTCCACAGTTGAGAGGTGCTCGAGTTCTTACATGCCCGGCACAGAAAGCTGTGTCAGTGAATTGTTGTGTCAATGATAGGGAAAAAAAAAAAGAGAAAAAATATTCTTGCTAAAAGTTATTTATTGTCACATGCACAGTGATTAATTAAAATGTGGGAGGCTGTTTCCATGTCATACAAAAGGGAAGCACATTTGGATCAGAAAGAAGTGCTGAAACAGAAGGTCATGTTGAAAAGGAGGAAAATGTTGGGTCAGACACAAGGAGGAAATCCTAATTAATTGGGCATGTGGATTCTTTGAATAGCTTCCAAGACATGACAGCTGTTTTCAAATGTGTCCTCAAGTACTTGTAAAGGGTCAGATTTTAAAGAGATCTAGTTGTCAGTCATATTGACTGTACTTGTGCACGTGAGAAAACATGGCTCAGTCAAACCATTTTTTTCTAAAATTTTGTGACACCTCAATTTTGCTTATATTGCTTCGACTCAAAAATCCAATTCGGGAAACAAATCAAATGAACCAAAAAGGCAAGAAAATGGGCCAGTTAGTGTACTGCTAAATATATACATAATATAAAATTATATGTCACATCTTACCCGCCCCCTCCTCCACTGACGGCTCACCTGCAGCTGTCCAAACATGGGATCATGTGATCACCAAAGGCGGGCTACGACCTACGACTTCATGTGCGTCACGTCTCCTGGGCAGTGCCAGATGCCAGAGGAACATGCGTGCTGGGTCCAAGCTACAAATAAAGGCACCCTCTTTATTGTAACTCTTCTGCCTCAGCGAGTAGTGCATGTAGTATCATAAACTCTGACATTATTTATATATTTTGCAGTACAAGCAACTAATAGATGGAAAAACAGGAGCAGCAGTGGAAAAAAATCTATATTCTTGGCAGGTCCTACTCTAACATCCTAATGCCTGCTCTTATGAGATTAATCCACTTACTTGGAAAATGCTTCCTCCTGGGACTCTCTGTAGGTCAAGGTTAAATAAGGCCCTTAATTGAGGCACTTGTGACAGGGAGGAGTGCAAAACCAGGGAGTTGGCCTAGACTACCAAATATACCGGTATATATGAAACCAAAAGGCTGTCAAGAATGGGGTACATTGACGTTGTGGCTTGCTTATGCAATGTATGATTATATACTGTAACTAAATCCCCATTATATTTTGCCCAGGTGAGTTTTTTTTAAAATAAAGCTATTACATTCTGTGAGACTTGAAATTGCTGTTTAGTGAATGAGCCAGTGCGCTGATTCTTGTATGATAAATTTATATATATATTACCCCTACTTTTTTCCCCTCTGTTGCTCACATTTTCTCACTTGATCTGTGAATAAACTCAACATTCAGTGACTGCCCCCTAGCCATCAATCATCTTTTTTTCCCATCAATTATTTATTATTTCTGTGCCATGGTCAAAATCTATAATCACAAACTGAAATGGACATGCTCAACCATTGTATGTTTTGGTTGGTTTGTGATTCGGGTACATTTCATCTCTGAGTTTATAAATTCGACCAATCACTCGATCAGCCCCAAAGTCGGACAAATTGCAGTTCAGATAGAAACGAAAGTCTAGTGTGAAAGAATTATCAAATCTAAAATTAAGATATGATTGCAACCTACCCTAATAGTGGTACTTAATATATGTGTTAGGAACCTCTTAGGCAAAATAAATGTTTGGGCATGGTATACGACATTATAGAACATGAAAGGAAGAAATATTAAAAAAATAATAGCGTAGACAGGAAAGATGAGACTGCAATTATTATACATGCAATATTTTTGCTGCAATGTAATTCCATTTTAAGGAGTGGAAGGTGAGAGAGAGTGACTGGTTAAACCAGCTTGTTATTCTATTCAGAAATAAACATTTAAAAGAGGCGGTCTTTATGAATCACTAGTCTGTTGAATATTTACCATGGAAAAAACAGTCTTTGTGACTCCTCACCCACATGTAACTCACTATCTCTCGCATGCTATACATGCTGGCTACGTCATTCTCTTCATCACCTGGGTGTGAGGACCTGTTTTATTTTTCAGGTCAGTGTCTGTCCTCTGAACCTCCTGTCAAACAAGTTTGAGACTTCAGAAGTAGCCGCAAGTAAAAGAAACAAGTCTAGGAGTTTACGCATGTTCATACATGACAGTTTTTCTAAAGGGGACCCCAGTAATAATTGAAACAAATATAAGCAAAGAAGAAAAAAAACAGAGATAAATAGTTAAAACAAATATGTTAATCTAGGTTGGTTCATAGTTATATAAAGTAATGTTTATTTTAGAACTTTTTGCACTGTGTGTTTTAGCTTTCATTGCAAGAGGAGGAAAAAAATCCATATATTTAATATTTATGTCAGACTTTACAAATGGGTGCATATTATATGAGATCTCTCTCTCTTTTTTTTAACCATTCTGCTTACAATACGTATTATGAAAGATACCTCTTTCTGTAAATTTGCTAGTGGAATAGCTCCAGAAAGTAATGCAGCAGCTTCATTATCAGTTCCAATTTCAGGGTTCATTTCTTAGCCATCATTTATTATTCAGCATGTCTTCATTATAAGGTTAATATAATGAGTACCTTAATAGAACATCACAGAAGTGATTTGACATGGGCAGCTATGACCTGCTATGGTTTTGAACAGCTGATGCTCACACTGAGTTTTTTTAGATGCTATTCTAATATTTCAAAGTAGACATTCACAAAACGCTATCGTGTAATTGAGATTTTAAACTGGATTGTGATATCTATTGCTAAATGTTTAACATATAGTTAAAGGGACACTATAGGCACCCAGACCACCTCAGCTCATTGAAGTGGTCTGCGTGCATATACCCAGATCCCTTAACCCTGCAAACCAGTGGTGTACACATGACCCATGGGGCCCCGGTGCGAAAATTGATCCGTGGGCCCCCCCCAGCGCTTACTCGGCGCGGGTCGGGGCCGCAACACATGCCGGCGGGCACCTGGTCGCAGGGGTCGCAGGGCTGCGACCCCGCAACCGCGGTATGCACACACACTTAAAGGACCACTACAGACACCCAGATCACATCAGCTCAATGAAGTGGTCTGGGTGCCAGGTCCCTCTAGTTTTAACCCTGCAGCTGAAAACATAGCAGTTTCAGAGAAACGGCTATGTTTCACTGAGGGTTAATCCAGCTTCTGGTGGCTGTCTCATTGACAGCTGCTAGAGGAGCTTCCGCGATTCTCACTGTGAAATCAGTAATGCTTTCCTGATGGCGGTTTTAAATGCGTAGCGGCGCTTCTTGCTGCGCATGTGCATTGAGGAGCTGAGGCCGGACACTTTCAGTCCGGCTGGAGACACACACACACACACACACTCTCGCCCAGTTGAAAGACACATACACACACTAGCTAACAGACACACACACATTTACTGACAGAGACACACTCAGCGACGAACATACACATACACACACTCACCCACAAAACAGCCGCACTTACGCGGCCAGAGCACACGCTTTCACTAACAGATCAAGAAACTTTTACTCAGTAACAGACACACACAGTAACACACTCACTTGCTTGGACACACACCCAATAGCACCAGGGCACACACTCGAGGTGACATGCACTAACACCGAAACAAACACTAACACACACACACAAGAGCACACACCACCACCACTACTAACTTACACTTGTACTGGGCACGGATTTTACTAACACACACACACACACACACACACACTAACACAAACACACACACTAACACATACACTAACACACACACACACACACACACTAACACACACACACACATTTTTTTTTTTTATTTAATCCCCCCAGCCTCCTTTCCTTTTGGAGTGCTGGGGGGATTCCCTGGGGTCCAGTGGTGCTGCTGACCCGGGCTGTCTGTCTGGGTGGCCGGCGCCGACGTCATCTTCCGGCTCCGGCATCAGTGCGGTGCACGAGGGAGCGGAAGAGGAAGCACACAGGGGAGAGTGCTCCCACGCGCACCGGCCACCCAGACAGCCAGCCCGGGTCAGCAGGGCCAGCAATAATTACCTTTATGGGTTAACTCCACCTCTAGTGGCTGTCTATAGGGAGCTATAGTGCTAGGAAAACAATGTTGTTTTCATGGCATTATAGTTTCCCTTTAACAGAAAAATGAACAATAAAATATTTTATTCAATAGTGTAACTTACAGAAGGTTTAACAAAGTAAAGACAATATTTCCAAACATTTCAAGTAGACAAAAAGTGACACTTTCATTTTAGGAGTGTGAGGGGTTGTGAGAAATTTTAGTTGACTTACTAATAATAATAAAAAAGTATTAACCAGGAAAGGTACATTCAAATTACTCTGGTTTTCAAGTACGTCCTGAGGAAAGTATGTCATGGAAAATAACAATTAAATATAATTTAGAACAGGAATAATGCATTTTATTTGTACAAAACACATATATTGTAGTTTAAAAGCATATTACTGTGAGTATTATTGCTGTGGAGCTCTGGCGTGAATTCAGACACACCGAGAATAGTGAAATACTGGAAGAGAGGGACATTAGAACGCAAGAGAGGGACGGGTGGATTAGGGCCCAAATAGGGACTGTGCCTCCTAAATATGACCACTTGAGAAGTATGTAAAGACCCATAGCAATGCGCTGTGGTTGCTATGGGTGGAGAGAAGAGGTAAAGCCTGTGGGAAGTCCCTTCTGCTCTCCCTGTCATTTAATTATTCGGAATAGAGTCTATCTCCAGGTTGGAGAAAAAGCTATTTTTGAATAGATTTCTTTAATCTCCTAACCTCTTCATTTTCTTGCAAAACTTCTAACACAATGTAGAGATGAAATGTTTGAGTGCTTGTCATCCTGATCAGCGGCTGCAGAATCCAGACACCCGCGGCAGCTGACAGAGGTAGAATGGAGGTGGTGAACACACACAGTATAAATTGTAATCTCCCTGCTCTGCTCTGTCAGGGGAATTGAAAGACTCTGTCAGGGGCATTGGAAGACTCTTTGAGGGGTATTGAAAGGCTCTGTAAGGGACATTAAAAGGCTCTGTCAGGGTAATTGAAAGACTGTCAGGGGCATTGAAATTCTCTGCTATAGACATTAAAAGGCTCTGTAAGGGACATTAAAAGGCTCTGTCAGGGGCGTTGAAAGACTCTGTCAGGGGCATTGAAATTCTCTGCTAGGGACATTAAAAGGCTCTGTAAGGGACATTAAAATGTTATGTCAGGGGCATTGCAATTCTCTGTTAGGGACATTAAAATGCTCTGTAAGGGACATTAAAAGGCTCTGTCAGGGGCATTGAAAGACTCTGTCAGGGGCATTGAAATTCTGTGCTAGAGACATTAAAAGGCTCTGTAAGGGACATTAAAAGGCTCTGTC
>CAKOES020000252.1:0-36090 GCA_933207985.1 Pelobates cultripes
CCCACACTGTCCCTTACACTCTGTACCCACACTGTCCCTTACACTCTGTGCCCGCCTCCAGCTGTACCCACACTGTCCCTTACACTCTGTGCCCGCCTCCAGCTGTACCCACACTGTCCCTTACACTCTGTGCCCGCCTCCAGCTGTACCCACGCTGTCCCTTGTTCTGTAAACTCCTGGTACAGGTCTAAGTTTCTGTTTCCTATGCAGTGACAGTACGAGGCTCTGTGTAACCCTGTATTTTTCGGGGTGCTCCAACTTCACTCCAGCCACCCTCTACCTCTCCCTATGAACCCCGACTGGCTCGTCTACGTCCTTGTTGTCGCGGCTTAATTTCCAAATCAACCGCCTGCTGCGTGACGTGCGTCATGACGTCGTAGCGTCGCCGGTTGACCGCGGCCATTTTACAAGTTGGAAAAAAAAAACCCCAAGGTCTGGTGACGTGGTGTACGGATCATCTTGGCTCGAGCCGCCATGTTTATTGCGGGCACCACCAAGAGACATTGAGAAAAGCTGTGAACTCCAGTGTCATTCAGATAGAGGCTGGCTCACACACCGATGGAGTCACAGGGCCCCCGGTTAGATGTGGGGCCCCCAGGAAACCCAGTCCCCGGGAGATGTAGTTACTTTGTGCAGAGGAAGAGGAGGTTCTGTAAGATGGTTGTGTCCGAGGGGAAGAGATTATGTGGGGAACATGCCCAGCATGGGGAGGTATGGAATACATTTACTCACACACATTGATATAAAACATAAACAGGAGAGATGGAAACTAAGTGTGTAGATGCAGTGGTTATGGTGGTGGGAGTCCTGGTCAATGAAAAGTTCTGCTTTACAATATAACATTATAGCAAAACTTTCACTTCTCTTGTTCTTATAACAACTTCAACTCATTGAAATTGTTAGGGGGCTGGAGGGTCCCCAGCATTGTCTTACCTTCAGAGGGGCTGGAGGGTCCCCAGCATTGTCTTACCTTCAGAGGGGCTGGAGGGTCCCCAGCATTGTCTTACCTTCAGAGGGGCTGGAGGGTCCCCAGCATTGTCTTACCTTCAGAGGGGCTGGAGGGTCCCCAGCATTGCCTTACCTTCAGAGGGGCTGGAGGGTCCCCAGCATTGCCTTACCTTCAGAGGGGCTGGAGGGTCCCCAGCATTGCCTTACCTTCAGAGGGGCTGGAGGGTCCCCAGCATTGTCTTACCTTCAGAGGGGCTGGAGGGTCCCCAGCATTGTCTTACCTTCAGAGGGGCTGGAGGGTCCCCAGCATTGTCTTACCTTCAGAGGGGCTGGAGGGTCCCCAGCATTGTCTTACCTTCAGAGGGGCTGGAGGGTCCCCAGCATTGTCTTACCTTCAGAGGGGCTGGAGGGTCCCCAGCATTGTCTTACCTTCAGAGGTGCTGGAGGGTCCCCAGCATTGTCTTACCTTCAGAGGGGATGGAGGGTCCCCAGCATTGTCTTACCTTCAGAGGGGCTGCAGGGTCCCCAGCATTGTCTTACCTTCAGAGGGGCTGCAGGGTCCCCAGCATTGTCTTACCTTCAGAGGGGCTGGAGGGTCCCCAGCATTGCCTTGCCTTCAGAGGGGCTGGAGGGTCCCCAGCATTGTCTTGCCTTCAGAGGGGCTGGAGGGTCCCCAGCATTGTCTTACCTTCAGAGGGGATGGAGGGTCCCCAGCATTGTCTTACCTTCAGAGGGGCTGCAGGGTCCCCAGCATTGTCTTACCTTCAGAGGGGCTGCAGGGTCCCCAGCATTGTCTTACCTTCAGAGGGGCTGCAGGGTCCCCAGCATTGTCTTACCTTCAGAGGGGCTGGAGGGTCCCGAGCATTGTCATACCTTCAGAGGGGCTGGAGGGTGCCCAGCATTGTCTTACCTTCAGAGGGGCTGGAGGGTCCCCAGCATTGTCTTACCTTCAGAGGGGCTGGAGGGTCCCCAGCATTGTCTTACCTTCAGAGGGGCTGGAGGGTCCCCAGCATTGTCTTACCTTCAGAGGGGCTGGAGGGTCCCCAGCATTGTCTTACCTTCAGAGGGGCTGGAGGGTCCCCAGCATTGTCTTTCCTTCAGAGGGGCTGGAGGGTCCCGAGCATTGTCTTACCTTCAGAGGGGCTGGAGGGTCCCGAGCATTGTCTTACCTTCAGAGGGGCTGGAGGGTCCCGAGCATTGTCTTACCTTCAGAGGGGCTGGAGGGTCCCAGCACGGTCTTACCTTCAGGGGTTGAACTACTTTTCAGCGGTTCAACCCGAGATTTGGTCCTCCAGTGTCCAACGTTGCAACTTCCTACCAGCCCCCATCGTATGAGAAAGGTTTGTCCAGCTGAGTACGTACAAGCTCTACCATGGTGTATACAAGGGACTTTGCTAGGGAATCCATACTTGAGACTAGCACAACATTACTTCAGAATTAAAAATTAAAACAAACGGGTAGGAATGTTTGGTACATAGTATAATCATGTGTACTTTTATTCCAGGAACAAAACAGTCGGAAGCGTATCCCTTGCCCTTTGGATCCCAAGCAGTAAGTTACTAAGCTTTAACTACTTTTGATTAATATATTTTAGCTGTAAATCTTACCTTCCCCCTCCCCCTCCCATTGTGTTTTTTTTGTTTTTTTTAATATAGCACAGTGTATGAGGATCAGCTCCAAAAACACCTTAAAAAATGTAACTCCAGAGAGAAACCACTGCCGGTATGTAGTATGTCATACGTCTGTTAATGAATGCAATTCACCCAAAACACAGTAGCCATTTCCCTACTAATTGTTTTCAGTTTTATGTGATCTCTAAAGGTTTTGCTGATAAATCTGTTATAATTAGGGTACCTGCTGTAAATTGTCTTGCATTTGGGTCTATAAACTGAACACGAAATTGTAGTGAATGGAAAATTTCATTAAAAAAAAAAAAAAAAAGGCTAAAATAGCCTAGCTGTGTCTATAACCTAGATGGTTATTTTTTTTACCAAATGTAATGACTTTTTTTTTTTTTTAACCAAATAAGATGCTTTCATTTTTGTGCTTTAAAAATTCTTTAAATTCTTTAAATTAATTAGTACTGTCTTCTAGGAGTGTTGATCTTTTGGTTGATTTAAAATTCATCCAGGGTCAACTTTGGTAATTTTAACATGCTTTTTAGGTGTTTTATATGCACAATGTGAACGCTGGATCACTTGATAGAGTCTCGTGTGAAGAGCAGGTATGAACAAAGTGTTTTCTTATAATTTGGGTAGAATGTGACGGCAGATAAGAACCATTCGTCCCATCTAGTCTGCCCAATTTTTTAAATATGTTCATTAGTCCCTAGCCTTATCTTATAGTTAGGATAGCCTTATGCCTATCCCACGCATGCTTAAACTCCTTTACTGTGTTAACCTCTACCACTTCAGCTGGAAGGCTATTCCATGCTTCCACTACCCTCTCAGTAAAGTAATACTTCCTGATATTATTTTTAAACCTTTTCCCCTCTAATTTAGGACTATGTCCTCTTGTTGTAGTAGTTTTTTCTTCTTTTAAATATGGTCTCCTCCTTTTTTATTATTATTTTATTATTTATATAGCACCATCATATTCCGTTGCGCTGTACATTGGGTGGACTAATAGACATGTAATTTTAACTCTGCTCAATGAGCTTACATTCTTTAATGTGTTGATTCCCTTTATGTATTTAAATGTTTCTATCATATCCCCCCCCGTCTCGTCTTTCCTCCAAGCTATACATGTTAAGATCCTTTAACCTTTCCTGGTAAGTTTTTATCCTGCAATCCATGAACCAGTTTAGTAGTCCTTATCTGAACTCTCTCTAAAGTATCAATATCCTTCTGAAGATACGGTCTCCAGTACTGCGTACAATACTCCAAGTGAGGTCTCACCAGTGTTCTGTACAATGGCATGAGCACTTCCCTCTTTCTACTGCTAATACTTCTCCCTATTCAGCCAAGCATTCTGCTAGCATTTCCTGCAGCTCTATTACATTGTCTGCCTACCTTTAGGTCATCAGAAATAATCACCCCTAAATCCCTTTCCTCAGATGTTGAGGTTCGGAATCTATCCTATGCACGGCCTGATCTCTCTTGAATTTTAAATACATTGACTCACAGACCCCGGGTAAATTGTCAAGCTATTCACAAAGCTTGACTACTTACCCTGCAAGGCCACCGAGGCACTCCTGGCACCATATCCACTACAGCAGTGGTTATGGTACATGGAGTGCTCTTGTGAAGGCACACAATAGTCACCTATATCACTTCATCTCAGTGCAGTGGTCCTGTCATTTTTTTCCCTGCAATGTAGAAATAGCATTATTAACATGGAAGGGTTAATACACTGCTTGTCTGTCTGACAGCCACTAGAAGTTCTTCTCCCTCTATAGCCGGCTAATGAATCAGATTGGTCTCATAGTGACCATTTGATTGGTTTAATTGGATGGTTTGCCGAGATAATCTTTCTGCATTCAGCCAAGGAGGCGGAGTAGCATTGTGGAGATTGGCATGGCAAGGTACGTAAAACTCTCCTTTTAAACGCTCAAAGGCGGGGGGGGAGGGGGAGGAGCATTGGAAGTACATGTATTTCTAATGCTCAAATGTTCCTTTAAGAGCATTTGTTCTGATGCCCAGGTTCTTCAAAAGTGACTTGAAACAAATTGGGTTTTCTTTTTAAACACGTATGCTTTACTATATTTTCAATGTACTTCCCATGAGCTGTTTATTCTCTACACATCTTGAGTTACAATACAAAAGCGGCTTTTAAAGGACCACTATAGTGCCAGGAAAACACTCTTTTTCCTGGCACTATAGTGCCCTGAAGGTGCCCCCACCCTCAGGGTCCCCCTCCCGCCGGGCTCTGGGGGGAGGAAAGGGTTAAACTTATCTCTTTCTCCAGCGCCAGGCGGGGAGCTCTCCGCCTCTTCGGCTGAATGCGCAGCAAGAGCTGCGCGCGCATTCAGCCAGTCCATAGGAAAGCATTCTCAATGCTTTCCTATGGACGCAAGCATCTTCTCACTGTGAAAATCACAGTGAGAAGCGCCGAAGCCCTCTAGCGGCTGTCAATGAGACAGCCACTAGAGGCTGGATTAACCTATAGGTAAACATAGTTTCTCTGAAACTGCTATGTTTACAGAAAAAAGGGTTAACCCTAGATGAACCTGGCACCCAGACCACTTCATTAAGCTGAAGTGGTCTGGGTGCCTATAGTGGTCCTTTAAAGAAACACCCAGTTAGCGGTTTACATGCTATGTATTACACATAGCATATGTTGGTGCCTAGAGTGTAGATCAACAGTTTGCATTAGTGTTTTTGATTTTGTTTTTGAGACAGCAGCAAGCAGTGAATCCTCTCCCAATCTCTTCCTACATTTAGGTGGCCATCAGTTCCATGTCACGAGAAGATCTTCAAAAGTTTATAGAGATACTGGTACAAGTAACAACTGGTGGGTCCAGCAAAGCCTAATGTTCAATAGTCCTTAAGTTGTAATAGTTTATTTAAAAAATTATATAGAATTGTTACTTTTCTAATTTTAATATATACAGATAACACACAATTTAAAGGCAAAATAACCATTGTTGATTTTCTGTTAAAAAAATAAATAAAATAATATACAGAATAATTACTTTACAGAGAAGATTGTATTTTAAATAGTTTCTGAATTTTAAACCTGCAAGCTTTACCAATCTTATACAAATACTTGTACATGTAATTCTATTGTTTTATTTCTTTGATAGTGAAGGAGTTAAATATATTGTCAGTGAGAAATCCAGAAAATCTGTCACAATTTTAAACAGAGTATAAAAGATGAAATGTGAATATTTGTGCAGGACTGAACACTCCATTACCAGACAAGAAACTTCGGCACTGGGCATTACAAGAAGCCTTAAATGATCCTGTGAATGGAGAGTCTGCTGCAAAGCACTTAAAGCAACAGGTTAGAGGAAACTGGGTTATTCTGACACAGATACAGCTTTATTTTTAATGTTTCCCACAGCACATACAGTGGACATTAAGTCTTAAGTTCAGTGGACCATATAATCCTTAAAGGGACAGTATAGTCACTATAACAACTACAGCTTATTGTATTTGTGCTAATGAGTAGAATCATTCCCTTCAGGCCTTTTGCAGTAAACAGTCTTTTCAATAACTCCACTGGCCACTCAGATGGCTGGTAGAGGTGCTTCCTGGGGTACTGCTGCACACTGTGCAGTACTGCCATTCACTGTCTCCACCCTCTGCATGCAAACACTGAACTTGATTCAATGCATCTCGATAAGGAGGGTGTGTTTGACTTGTGCTTTGCCCCTGATCTCCTTCCTTGACAGTCTCAGCCAATCATATGGGAAAGCATTGTGATTGGCTCACAGAATCATTTCTGATGATGTCAGCCAGCTGTAAGATCAGGGACAGAGGCAGTGCTGCAGACTTGAATAGAAGTACGATTTTACTATACTGTACTTAGCGAGGCTAGGGTACAAGATGCATATATTGGAAGAATTATGTGATGGATTTCAGCTCAACATGTAGTGATCTGTCTCCTTCCTGTCCACAGGCTTCTATTTTGGGTCACTTGGACAGTTTGGGTTTGCTAGGAGGCTCTAGATGCTTTGTAGAATTTGGTGCAGGACGTGGCAAGCTGTCCCACTGGGTGGACATTGCTTTACAAGATGCTGAAAATGTTCATTTTATTTTGGTGGAGAGAGCTACTACAAGATTTAAGGTATGAGTCTGCAAACCAACTCCTCCCACCCCCTTAACACACACACATCCTCACACCACAAAAAAATCTGACAAATTAACAGCATGGATAATGTCTACGAGAGTCTTGAAGCAGTTCATAACCAGGAACATAAAAGGAAAAAAGCCACACCAAGTAATTTAACAGGAATCTATGCAGATAAGAGGAGGTTCTTACCTTACTAGTAGATTTCTATCCAACAATCCACATACATTTGGCAACATTTTCTACTCATTGTAATAACTATGGTACTAGCAAACAACTGGTACCATGCTCACAACCGTTCTATTATTATTTTATTGTTTAAACAGTGGCAGCAAATTCCATAGCGCTGTACAATGGGTGGACTAACAGACACGTAATTGTAACCAGAAAAGTTGGATGCACAGGAACAGAGGGGTTTAGTTCCCTGCTCAATGAGCTTACATGCTAGAGGGAGTGGGGTATAGTGACACAAAGGGTAAAAGTAGGGATAACTAAGTGCAAGATGTATCAATGGTGCTTGGACTGCCCCTTTAAATCAATACAACCGGATCATTGCTTCTTACATTTTAATGATCAATAAAATTACTTACCATCATCACAGTCAAGTCTGTAAATATCTCATGCTTGCATGGCAGGTCCTATTTATTTGGAATGCTAAGCTTTACAGAACCCTATCCTGACATTCCAGTTTTTAATAGGATCCTTAAAGGGACACTTCACTGCCCAAAGAAAAAATCATTGTTTAGTAGATCTATCCACAATCAAAATATGAACACATTTAATTATGCATTTTATTTCAGTGAGGGTATAACTAAAAATATATTGTAAAAGCTGCATATCTGAAGCCTGTCCAGACTTTCTGTGGCCTGTCCAGACTTTCTGTGGCTCTTCCGTTACAGCCTTCCAAATGCAGCTCACTGAGAAGTCTTTGCAAGGCAGATGCTCTAAACAATCTCCTGCCTCTTACATTTAGCTCAATTAAGCTAAGCCAAGAAATAAGAGGACCGGTTGTCAGATAGCCAGAGCGGTGCAACAATGAAATTTTTAAAAGTGCCAATGTCTATTAAAATCTGCACTTTTTGTAAAATGTAAAAAAGGAGACACGTTCTTCACACAGGGGTAAGGTGTTCCTTTAAATATTAGTTTGTAATGATGACATGGAATATTATTAGTCTTAAGGTATTAAACCTCATGTGATGTCACCCTTTAGGTAGTTGTACGTTTCCTAGTCCAAATATTTGTTTTCAAATATTTAATGGTTAGGCTACAGCTCCTTTATTTTTATAGGAGTATTGTAACTGATTCTGTTCTTTACTACAGGTAGATGGGAAGCAGAGAAAATCTACTTTTGAGAGGCTTCATATTGACATTCAGCATTTGTGCTTAGGTTGGTGTGATCACAGATACAGGGGTGGTTAAAGAAATGTTATAATACAACAGTGTAAAACTAATTTGTTTTTCTCAGATAGGGTGCCCAGCCTTGTTCAGAAGCAACTTCCAGTCATTGGAATTGGAAAGCACCTGTGTGGAGCTGGGACAGGTAGGAGCAGTGTCTTGGGGAAGCTTACATTCTATAGGAGGTGGGGTGTAAAACACATTAGGACAGGAATTTGCAGTCAAATGAGGTGGGCTGCCCTTTAGGAGAGAGCAAGAGACAGGTATGTGAGGTAGAGGTTACTCTGGGAGGCCATAAGCTTTCCTAAAGAGATGGGTTTTAAGGCACTTCTTAAAAGATGCAAGACTAAAGGAGAGTCTGATGGCGGTAGGTAGGCTATTCCATCGGAAGGGAGCCGCCCGCAAGAAGTCCTGCAAGCCTGAGTTGGCCGTACGGGTGTGGACAATGGACAGGAGGTGGTCACGGGCAGAGCGGAGAGACCAAGAAGGGACATACCTGTGGATCTGTGAGGAGATATAAGAGGGGCTGGGGTTGTTCAGTGCTTTATAGGTGTGAATTAGTACCTTGAATTGACTCCTATAGCATACAGGAAGCCAATATAAGGACTGGCAGAGGGGTGAGGTGTGAGAGAAACGACTAGAGAGAAAAATCAGTCTGGAAGCAGCGTTCATTATGGACTGTAGCGGTGCAGTACGGCTTTTGGGAAGACCAATCAGGAGAGGGTTACAATAATCCACGCGGGAAATTACTAGAGCATGGACAAGCTTGTGTAAGAAAGGGGTGGATGCGGGCTATGTTTTTAAGATGGAATCTACAGGATTTGGCAACATGCTGGATGTGAGGCTCAAAGGTGAGGTCAGAATCAAGTATGACGCCAAGACAGTGCGCTTGCAAGGATGGACTGATGTTGATACCACTAACTTGAAGGGAGAGCGAAAGAGCTGGATCAGTATTAGGAGGAAGAAAGACAAGGAGCTCAGTTTTAGAGAGATTGAGTTTCAGAAAGCGGGAGGACATCCAGTCAGAGATGGAAGAAAGGCAAGCAGTGACACGTTCCAGGACGGCAGGGGAGAGGTCCGGGGAGGAGAGATATAACTGGGTGTCATCAGCATACAGATGGTAGTGGAATCCAGTTTAATAAGTTTGCCAAGAGAGGCAGTATAAAGAGAAAATAATAGGGGACCAAGGACAGAAGCATGGGGAACTCCAACCGAGACAGGACGAGGGGAGGAGGTATCATTAAAAAAGGAGACCCTGAATGAGCGTTGGGAGAGATAAGAGGAAAACCACGAGAGGACAAAGTCACAGAGACCGAGTGATTGAAGAGTTTGAAGGAAAGCATGATCAACGGTGTCAAAGGCCGCAGAGAGGTCAAGAAGAATTAGTATGGAGTAGTGGCCTTGGGATTTAGCTGCGATTAGGTCGTTAGTAACTTTGATAAGCGCAGTCTCAGTAGAGTGGAGGGGCCGGAAGCCAGATTGAAGAGGGTCAAGGAGAGAGTTGGAATTGAGGAAATGAGACACACGGGTAAAGACAAGTCTTTCCAGAAGCTTTGAGTAGTAATTAATTATGTGATTATCTGATATCCATTGATTATCAGAATTATATCATTGTTTTAGTATACATAAAATATATTTGAAGGCTGACTCCTTAATATACCAAGTGATGTTGAAAAATAAAATCACTATGCATAAATTGTAGCATATGTTTAAAATCTAGGCACTTAGAGATTTGGACACTAAACCTTCTGCCGACCAATGTGCATATGTTGGCCAATTTAGTGTGGGTAGAGTTTGGCTTTTTTCATTTTGCTACTCTGGCCTAAATGTTACAAGTTGGTTGTTAAAGTGCTATTACTCACTGCTTAGAAATTAAACCCCTTAGAAATTTGTTATTATATAATTCTTCTTAACATGAGACTTTTGTTCTATATATGTTATAAATTGACCATTATATTTGTATTATTGCAGATCTGGCATTGCGTTGTCTTGCACAGACTTACTTTTCTCCATTGGGAGATCCTCCGTGCAAGCGTCCAAGACTAAATCCCACTGGGGACAATTCAGATGAAAAAGGGAGCAGTAACTCTCCACTAAATCAATACAGCCCTGTTGCAGGAATCGTTCTTGCTTTATGTTGTCACCATCGATGTGACTGGCAATTCTATGTAGGGAGAGACTTTTTCAAAAATCTAGGCCTTGGGCAGAGAGAATTTAACATTTTTCAGCGCATGTCCAGCTGGGCAACGTGTGGGTTCCACAAACTAGCAACTGATGTGTCTCATGCCGGTAAGAAGAATGACCCAGAGGATGAGGAAGACAATAAAGATGAGCAGAAGAATTTAGACTGTAATTCAGAGACCATCCAACGGTGAGACAGAACTTCACAGTTTTATATAAATGTTCAACTACAGTCTTAAAATTATATTTTAAAGTCCTGTCTGTGTTTTTAAGGTTTCTGACTGTGGATGAACGTGAGCATTTGGGACGTCTCTGTAAGCTCCTGATCGACCAAGGACGTCTACATTACTTGAAAAGCATTGGATATAGACCAACACTACATTATTACACAGACCCTGAGGTTTCCTTAGAGAATGTTCTACTTACAGCCTTACCCCAACAGCATAATTGAGGGCTGCAAGCTAGTTGTTTGTTTGATTTATAGTTGACATACAGTGCAGAAATGAGTCTACAGAGAGGAGTATGGATTACGAGTATTTTAAACCCATCCAGATCAACATGTCCGAGACACAGAATTGAGAGATTTGCCCCAACCTAGCTCTGAAGGGGAAAATCAGGACATAAAGCTGTTTTTTGTGACACATATGATAAACTCTGATAATAGCTTGCAAAGGAGATTTAGTACTCCACCAGTACAGACTGTAAATAAACCTGAGTCATTTGCTCTTCATGCAGTTTTCCATACATAATCAGAGATCCTGCTACTCAGATTTCTGAAAATCAGATATTTTTTGATTAACAGCATTTTGTCGCTGGATACATTTGAACACTGCAGGACCTCTCCCAGACCATTTTGACCACAGATTCAGAGTTTATCTGGTTAACTTCTCATTAAGTGTCATCTTCGTGTAAATTACTTAGACCTTGAATTCAAACTTTTAATGGAACACTTGCTCCGTTTTGCCTGTTCCTTATTTACCATCTTTTAATTTCACATTTTCAGTTCCATCTTATTGGATACAGTCTGTGTTTTCTGAAAGAGAATACAGCTGTTAGTTTGATTCCACTGAAAATCAGTATTAATTTATGTTTCTATTACTGCTAAACAGATGTTATGGCTTATGAGTTACTTTTATACCTGTAAATTTTAAAGGAGCACAGAATTATTAAAATAGATTTACTTCCCTTTTTCCAGCGCCGTCGGTCTTGCTTACCTCTCTGCCTTCTGCAGCATGATTGCATATGATGGCCAGGAGAGGTGATTTAAAATTTCAGTTTCTAAAAAAAAATGTGCAATGTTTTACATTGCAGGCTTAAAGCTAAAGGACCACTGCATCGAGACCACCTCATTGTGATAAAGTAGCCTGGGTGACTAGTGATATGAGTTTTCTTTTACATTTGGATTTACAAAACGTTGGTTTTATTTTATTTGAAATAAATTAAGCCTTATAAGTTTCTTCATTTGTTGTTCTTTTCCCCCTATACAAATAGATCTGGTTCATCAAATCTAGACATAAAATGTCTGTCACAACAAACTTGCCTTTCTCCTATTGTTCTTCTCTTCCTCTTTCAGAATCTGTTGTGCATTTCTGTTCTATATATATTTAAAACATAATATAAAGTAGGGATTAATTTGTTTTATGTATGTTAAGCTCCAACCCTGAAATATAGGAAAAATACAAAAAACAAAGTAGCCCTTACTTTGTCTTATGTTTTTCAGGCTATCCTAGACTTAAGATAAGGCCAGAGACTAATTAAAGTATTTTGAAAATTGGGCAGACTAGATGGGCCGAATGGTTCTTAACTGTCGTCACATTCTATGTTTATTCCAGTCTGCTGGTGCTGGCTTTGCCCCTGATCTGACTCCTTGTCTGACACCATCAAAAATTATGATATTTGCCAATCACAATGCTTTGCTATAGGAAAGAATTGGATTGGCTGAGATTGTCAATTCTGATAAACTCAGCCATGGAGGCATGCTGGGGGCGAAGCCAAATGCAGCCCTGGCCAACTGGCCAATCAGCATCTCCTCATAGAGATGCATTGAATCAATAAATATATATGAGGAAAGTTCAGTGTCTCCATGCAAAAGATGGAAACACTGGGAAGTGGCTATTGAAGGTGTCCCTAGGCTGTAATGTAAACACTGCCTTTTCTCTGAAAAGACAGTGCTTACTGCAAAAAGCCTACAGGGACTGACTATACTCACCAGAACAACTACAATAAGCTGTGGTTGTTCTGGTGACTATGGATTCCCTTTAACTGCAAAACCCTCTCTGTGATCTACTTGTTAAGTTGCACATGTGGACTACAATATGTAGGGCAGATATATCACAAACTCAAAACTAGGTTACGGGAAAATCTTCATTCTTTTGTTAACCTCAAGTCAAATACATCTACATTTTAGAATGTATCATAATTCTGATCCTACACAATTGGCTGTAATTGGCATACAAAGTATTCCATTTTATGACTATCAGACAGCCACTAGAGGGACCTCCGTGTTCTTAGAACACGAAAAGTGTTTTAAACAACGCTGGACGTCCTCACGCTATGCATGTGGACCTCCAGCGTCTCCGGAATCCCCATAGGAAAGCATTGAATAATGCTTTCCTATGGGGAGGTCGAATGCACGCGCTCGGCCATTGACATTGGCGGAGGAGGAGCTTGGGCGGAGCCAGACCCAGCGCCGAAGGACATGGGATGGGGGTTGGGAGGGAGAGGGACACTGCATGGTCCTGCAGTGCCAGGAAAACTGATATGTTTTCCTGGCACTGGAGAGTCCCTTTAAGACTATTCATGCCCTCCTTCCTCCTTATGAACTATACAATATCTTCACCCAGCAAGCCTACACGCCACCAGCTATCTACCATCTGAAGATCCTTTCATTCCTCTGAAAGGCACACAGATTATTCCAGTCGCTACTGATTTTTTTTTTCCCCATTTTTATTAACCTGGCTTTGGTGAACCCCACCTAAGACTGTATGCTTGCTGCTTTTAGTACCAAGTCATATTCCAGGGGTCTCATGCTAAAAGGTTTTTATATATCTCGTCTGCTTGCAACTTTCATTTTTGTGTTTTGTAAAGGCATTTAGTCTTCTAAATGGTGTTTTAAGTGTGTTTTTCATAATGTGTATATCATTTTTTAACAGTGCAGTCTCGATGAATAAAATGTGTTACTATATAGTTTTTATACTGCGCTGCCTAAACATTTAGTTTTTTTGGTGCACACTGCTTGTGCAAAATAACTTTGCATATACAGGTGTGTGCAAAAGCACTACCTTTTATAGAGCATCCTATTGATTCCTGGATATACAAGTGCATAAATTCCAGACCAAACAGTTCCCTCTCTCCCTCCTCCTCTTCATCTTGGCAAGGTGGCAATGTCACTTGACGCTCCAGAGGATTATCTCTGAAATTGACGAATCTGTTGAGAGCAAACAATGTTTATTTCTAAGCTGAGCACCTCCAACAATGTACAATACCGTACATGCCCCAAGCCTATCCTTTTAAACATTATAAGGTTCCTTACATCTCTGAAAAATTAAATCGATTCCAATGCAAAAATGTCGAAAGTGAATCTTACACAAGAAAGGGTAAAGGGAATATAGTGTACACATGTAAATAGTCACTACAGGAATTTACCTGTGCGGATAGTATGTTATAGGCAATACGGTGGCATAGATTTGCGATAGTTGCAAGTACTATGGAAGGTTTTTTTTTATTTCAAGTGTTGATGTAGCTTGTGATGCCAGTACATTGGCTGATCATTATTTGTTTCTCTGAACATGGTGCCCTTAGATCTTACCGTAGGTTTTCCAGGCCCTGCAGACAATGTGGGATTCTTTTCAGTCTGTTACTGGTTAGAACTAATGTATTCAGGTTTCTCAGGCAGCTAATGGAGTCTGGGAGCTCCGTTATCTCATTCCGCTGCAGCCATATTGTATGTAATCTCTGCATTCTATGGACGAAATGATATTGTAGTTTAAGATTTATATTAGAAGTTTGGTTCAATTGTATTGATAATTAGAGCATTAAAGACACCCAGACCACTTCACCTTAATGAAGTGATCTAGGTGCAGTGCCCCTCTCTTTTTAATCCTGCAATTGAAAACATTGTCATTTTGCAAGAATGACAATATTCTCATTACAGGGTTAACATGCTTTCAGTGGCTGTCTTACTGACAGCCACTAGAGGCGCTTTTGCTACTATAATCTCAAACTTGGTTATAGATCAAATGATTGTCATTGAGAGCACCTGACTGGTGCAGTGTTTTGCTGCGCATGCATACAAGCCTCCCAGTGATTCCCCTTGGAAAGCATTGAATTGACTGAGATCATCAGTCTTGATGATTTCAGCAAGGGAGGCAGGTGGCTGTGTCAAGTAAGCCCAATAAGGGAGTTTAGATACCAGTAAGTAAAGCTCACTTTTATATTTTATTCAGGGGTGGGCAACATCTTAGTACATAGTATGTTACACTTACTTATCTATGTCTGAGGGCAGCTTCTGCAACTTGTTACTACCCATGTCCAGCCATTCCAGAGATGGCAGGTCCAGCAGAACACTTGGGATGCTTTCAAACTGGTTCATATTCAAGTCCAGTTGGAAGAGACGTGTCAGTGAACTAAGCTGAAAAAAAAAAAGAGTAAGTATTAGAGCCACTGAGATGAAAAGACATTGTTGAACTGCTACTCTGAATCTGAACGTTTATAGCTATTTAAATGATAGCTAAGAGTAAGTATGAGAGCATGTACATTACTGAAATTATTTAAAATGTTGTATCTGTGATGGAGATTAATTTAGAAATAAACAAAAATGTTTAAAAGTCTATCTGTTCCTGTCCAAATCTGAGATGAATAAATTGCATATACGCAGAAGTAAGTTCACACTGACACATGCAGTTCAGGTTAAAAACACTTCAGGAAATCTATTAGCATCTAGTTAAAAAGTGGGCACGCAGGCCTTTTTATATGCAAAATGACATCATCATTGAATATCAGATAATAACAAATAAACATCATTAATTGGGTTAAATGTTAAGTGGCTATGTCAGTGTCCACCCATTAATATTATTAATTGGCTCAGAGATTTGAGTGACTAGTGAGGCACCCTCCCATCATGGGATGTCGTCGCCATTGCTCTTTAGCACGAGGCTTACTCGGTGGAAAGGGGGGCTTGGGCGTCATTTTACGTAGTTAGTGATGTCAGTCTCGTGGTCTGTTCCAAGGTTCTTTTATGAATAGAACATTTCATTTTGTCACTGTTCTCCTGGCCTTGGATTATACTATGTTGCAAGTCAACGGAGATCCGCTAACTCCGGGGCTAGTTATGTCCTTAGAGAGAGAAAATACAATCTCTTATTCATTATACTGAATACTGTCAGGAAATTCTGTCATGTAAGGTGAACAAAATGGAGTTAGTACAATAATTCAATACAGGTTCTAATAAAGATTTTAATAATTCTACATCAGTCCCCCCTATGAAATGTTAGATTCTAAAAGATAATCTTTATTTGTTAGTATCAGAAGACGTGTTAGCCCAAAGGCACAGAAACCCCGTGACCCGCTAGCTAGGTGTTATTGCAAAGTGCAAAGCTGTCCCTTCGTCTGTCCCTAATTGGCTAACTCATCTGTCCGCTGGGCACTCGAACACTTCACTCCATGGGTATCCCGAGGTGGCTAACCCACCACATCTCCGCACGGTAGACTTCCCAGACAGACAGATGCTGTCCCTAAGCTGGTCCCTTCCTAGAACTCTTGCACTCTATCAATAAACGGGATAGATTGTAGCGGTATACAGGGCGAGTTGACTTTTTGGAAATCTTGGTCATCAACTGTGAGGTGTGCGTAAGTGGGTGCCGCTTGGTCTACAGTCTTCAAGAGGAGCTTTCTCAGACAAGGGAGGACACAACAAACGAGAAGAGCAAAGATAAAAAGGAAAATTAGTATTGCTATACCAATATGCATCAAAGCTTTTTGCCATCCTGTCATCCAACCAAACCATCTCTCCCAGGGATCTTTTATCCCAGAGTTCCTCTTTAGCTCCTCAGAGAGCTCTTTCAATTTTTCTATAGCTAAGGTTACTTTACCATTGGGGCCTGTGTTTTCTGGGATGTAAGTACAACATGTCATGGTGTCAGGCAGAATTTTACATACCCCTCCTTTTTCGGCTAGAATCATATCTAAAGCCATTCTATTTTGGAATGACATTTGGGACGTAGCCTGCAGCTGTTCGGCCAAACCCTGAAGGGCATCCCTGGTGTAATTAACAAACCGTTGTTGGTTGTAGTAGATGTAATTTATCCAGTTTAAATTCTTGTTTGCAGTGACTATGGTAAAAAGTGATTCAAATCCTGCAGCAACTTCATCCCTGGCTTTAAACTCATTGGGCACCCCCCTAGGTACCCCAATGGCATCAATGTAAATATGAGGGTCAAAACTGCCTTTTACTGGGGCTTCACGCTTTACCTTGGTTGGTGAGTGTTTGGACTCATGAGTATCGGGGTGTGTGTCAGAGATTATATGTATGGGCATGATTGCTTTAGCCAGAGTACACTCCCCCCACCATTCTTTATCCATTCTTGATCTCAGCTGTAGATCCCCACACAACCAGTAAATATCCCCCAATGATCTAGTGTGGAATTGTAGGAGGTTCATAGAGACAGTTCTGTAGGTGGCACAATAACCTTTAGAGAAGTTACCCACAAATTTACCAATTCCATCATAATTAGCATAACAGGTATAATTACCTTTATAGACGGTAACACCATCTGGGGGTTTGCAATCTTTGACTAGAAGAGGATACTCTACTGTCCATGCTTTACATATGGACCTATTGAAATTGTAGTGATAGGCAAAAAGACTCAGAACACATTCTTCTATATCTACTGGCAAAGTTGAAGGCACAGTGCCCAGGTGCGGCCGGGCACCACCACACACATAGCATGCGGTTCTGTTATGTTTGTTGGCATTATATTTCATCCATTCTAACCATAGATTAACATCATTGAAACCTGTTTCAGCGGCCATGGTATCTTCAAATGTTGGATTTGCAATGGCCATCATGTCTTTAAAAGATTGGATGTGTGGTTTCAACGGATTTGAGACCATGTGGGTGGTCCCTTTCCACTCAGGAGAGTGGCACATATCTTTAAGGTGGAAATGTCCTAATTTATTATAGGAACCCTTCTTCCAGTACATTCCCATTACATACTGGTCTGCATCCGTTGGGCTGGGATGCTCAATGTTTAAGATTAATTTCATAGGTATGCCTCCTCCGGGCTTTCTTAGAGTCATTCTCTGGAGGAGGGACCTACCGTGATCATCAATTTTAGATAAGGCACTTTTTGGTTTGTAACCCCAGGCAGGCCCGGCATTCCATCCCGCCGCCCCCCAATTGTTACAGTTGTGCCCCCATTGTTTGTCAACTACACAAACATAGGGGTCTTTTGAATGAGGGATATCTCTATAGATATTCTGAATCTGTGACGTGGGGAATGGGCATTCTACGATGTCACAGTAGTCAAAAGTATAAGTAGCCACACGGGTACATGATGAATTATACCAGAAGGTGTACCCACTAGCATCTTTGGTGATGGCCACCTGCTGGGCTTTAAGGAGGCCAACTAAGGAGATAATGTACCAGAGGCACATGGTTGCATAGAGTTAGCTTCCTCTGGGGCAGGTGTCTTCTTGCAATGGGAAGCGTGGATCCAGTTAGGCCTTCCGGCCAATTTGACAGAGGTAGGGGAGATCAGGAGAACTTGGAACGGACATTTACTGTTTTCGCACAAATTTCTTGACCAGAACCCAGTCATCGGGGAGCAGACTGTGGTTGCCTGTGTCAGAATCAGGATCTGGAATTGAAGAGAAAACTTGGGCATGGATTTTGTTTAAGGCGTTTGCGAGTTCAGTTACATAATCTACTAAGACATCAGTTTGAAGTTGTAGTTGTTGGGGAAAATAGCAACCTAGCCTAGGTGCAGTCCCAAATAGAATCTCATATAGGGACAATGAGGTAGTATTTTTGTACAAGAGCATTCATTAGATCCTTTGATAAATGTGCAGGTCCGTGTGCCCATTGTACGACTGCTGGGTACAAATTCTTAGGGAGGCAGAACTTGAGGTTGTTGGAGTACACTTCATCCTTCAGAACTGCCCCTTTCTGTTTCCACTTCTGTATTTCTTCAGGGGCAACTGTAGCCTGTTGTTCCCGCAGGATTTTTAGGTCAGTTGGAAGAGTCTGCAGAGTAAATATGGGAGTTTCTTCATTTCCGGACACTCTTCTTTCCACTTCCTGTGGTTCTTTTGCAGCTTGTTTTGCAGCCTGATCAGCTAGATGGTTGCCCCTTGCTTCATCTGAGTCCAACTTCCCATGTGCTTTTATCTTCAAAATAGCCACTTCTTCTGGGAGTAGGAGGGCGTCCATCAGCTCCTTGATTGCGGAACCGTGCTTGATTGGTGTACCGGCGGTGGTAAGAAATCCTCTTGTTTTCCAAATTAATCCGAAGTCGTGAGCCACGCCCAGTGCATATCTTGAATCCGTGTAGATATTGGCGCGCTTTCCTTCAGAGATCTTGCATGCTGAAGTCAGGGCTTGCAATTCAGCTTCTTGTGCAGACATAGTTGATGGTAAAGATGATGATTTGACAATTTCATCTGTTGTGGTTACGGCATATCCTGTATGGTATCTTCCTTCTTCATCAGCATATCTTGAGCCATCCACAAACAGGGTGAGATCGGGATCTACCAATGGGTCTTCATGCACAGTTGGTAGATGTGTTGTTTCCATTTTCATCTGTTCAAAACAGTCATGAGGTGTATCTGGGTCGTAGTCATTCACTATGGTTAAATCTTGGAACTCATTCTCCAGGAAATGACGCGGCCATGCTTTTAGGTGGTCAGTTGTTGGCTATTTGACAACACCATTTTCCTGTAGCTGTGATTCGTCCATAGTGGCCCATGCTTTTGCCATAGGCCCAAGATCATTCCATGATATTGTTTTCAACTTGGTCACAGGGACATGTGGAATGGCAGTGTCCCAATGACGGTACAAATGCTTGAGTTCCGGAGGTAGATGAATCAAGACCATACTGTTGCCTTCAGAATCACAGTAGAAGTCTTGTGCAGTGAGTTTTACTTCGACCAGATGATAGAGTTCATCTTCATAGCAGGTTTCAGGAGTGATGTTTGATTTGTACCACATGGTACAGAAGGCATATCCTGCTCCGTCATGAAGGAGTGCTTGTCCATCATGAAAGGATAGGTTGGGATGCATTTCCTTCTTGATGGTGCCAGTGAGAAGAAAAACATAAGTTTCGTCCATGATGAATCCGTAGTATACACCCCCCTCAGGGAGTGGCAGAAGAGTGGATGGATTGAGAACTTGACATCTTTGGAGGGTAATGTTGTCAGGCAACAAAAGATGACATTGAAGGCGAAGATGCCTAGCAGGAGTAACATGCTTAAGTTGGACCTGGTTGACTATGGCAGAAATGTCATGGGGGGCCAAGACAACCAGGGGGTGGCCAAGGACAAGATCACCAGTTCTTTCAATGAGCTCTCTGGCAGCAAAGACGGCCCGAAGGCAAGAGGGACGTCCTCTGGCCACAATATCCAGTTGGCAGGAGAAAAATCCAATAGGCCCTTGGCGGCCTCCAGGACCATGGGCCTGAGTGAGCACTCCTGTTGCATAGCCTTGTCTTTCAGAAACAAACAATTTGCATGCCACTGAGCAGGCTGTCAATTTGGTGTCTTGAGCAGATGTGGGTGAGGAAAGTAAAGATGCTTGACGTACCTGATCTTCTGTAGCAACAGCAAATCCAGTATGGTACCTTTCCTCTTCATCCGCAAACAGAGTGGAGTCAGGATCTGGCAAAGCTACTGCATGCCTTGTTGAGAGGTGTCTTATTTCTTCTTTCATCTGTTCAAAGCAACCATGAGGAGTAGTAGAAGAGATATCCTCACCTATTTCTATGTGAGATTGAGGGTATTTGTCTTTCCATTTACAGTTCTCTTGCTGCCCCCCCCTCTGTAGAGAGCTGATATCGATTTTTAGTGTTTCATGTTTTATTGAGTCAGGTTCCTTTTATGAGATTTCTGGGGACTTAGTGAAGAAAACATGAGGTGCAGCCACCTCCCAGTGATGATACAGGTGTCTTACTTCCATGGGAATCTGGGTCAGGACCGCACTATTTCCTTGAGAGTGCCCAAAACAGTATGAATAATAATTTTTTTTTTTTTTTAGTGTGGTATTCCCCCCTGGGAAGTGGCGGAAGAGGGGCCAGAGCAACTTTTTTATTTATTTATTTATTTATTTATTTATTTTTTCAAAATATAATGTTGTCAGGTAGGGGACAAGGTGGAGTAGAGAGAGGAGTAGGAGGAGGAGAAGGTGGAGTAGGAGGGAGGAGTAGGAGGAGTAGAAGGTGAAGTAGAGGGAGGAGTAGGAGGAGGAGAAGGTGGAGTAGAAGGAGGAATAGGAGGAGTGGAAGATGAAGTAGAGGGAGGAGTAGGAGGAGGAGAAGGTGGAGTAGAGGAGAGGAGGCTGCGGAGGAGAAGGAGTGAATAGGAGGAGTAGGGATTGAACAAGAGGAGGGAGGAGGAGCAGGAGGAGGAGAAGGTGGAGAGGAGGAGGGGAAGGGTGGAGGGAGTGGAGGAATAGAGGAGGGAAGGTGAAGCAGAGGGAGGAGAAAGGAGGAGGAGAAGGTGGAGTAGAGGAGAGGAGAAAGAGGAGGAGAAGGAGGAGGAGAGAGAAGTAGAAGGAGGAGAAGGTGGAGTAGGAGGAGGAGTAGGAGGAGGAGTAGGAGGAGGAGAGGGTGGAGTAGAGGGAGGAGAAGGTGGAGTAGAAGGTGAAGTAGAGGGAGGAGTAGGAGGAGGAGAAGGTGGAGTAGAGGGAGGAGAAGGTGGAGTAGAAGGAGGATTGAATAAGAGGAGGAGGGAGGAGTAGGAGGAGGAGAAGGTGGAGTAGGAGGAGGGGAAGGTGGAGTGGGAGGGAGGAATAGGAGGAGTGGAAGGTGAAGTAGAGGGAGGTGTAGGAGGAGGAGAAGGTGGAGTAGAGGAGAGGAGAAAGAGGAGGAGAAGGAGGAGGAGAGAGAAGTAGAAGGAGGAGAAGGTGGAGTAGGAGGAGGAGTAGGAGGAGGAGAAGGTGGAGTAGAGGAGAGGAGAAAGAGGAGGAGAAGGAGGAGGAGAGAGAAGTAGAAGGAGGAGAAGGTGGAGTAGGAGGAGGAGTAGGAGTAGGCAGGGGTGGGCAGGTAAGGGAGCAGACAGGTCTCCATTTGGAGGCGTGGGTATGTAGCAGTGGAGGATACATCAGAAATCAGAATTAAGTAGAAATGCAATGGAGGCTGCAAATAGCACATGTACAACAACTGTTAACTGGCCCTATGCTTTCCCTAGAGAAAAATAATAAAAGGCTAACAAGCACATCTGTCTGTACAGGCCTCGAACGCTTCACTCCGTGGGTATCCCGCAGTGGCTAGTCCACTACATCTCCCACACCAGACTTTTGCTCGTAGAGACAGACGCTATCCCTGACTCTCTCTTTTTTTTTTTTCAACCTATTATAAAATATAACTCTTACTTACATCACAAATATACATTATCGCAATTTTATGTCTCGCAAAAGGGATAAAACTTATTTTACTCTTCACTGATAATGTATTAAAACTTACAAAATAGACAAATAACATTGTTTTTCTGCGAGATAAATGAAAAAGATAATGGAGGTTTTGTTAAGCTTTACATTTAGCTATACATTAATTTATCCTTTCTGGTTTCCAGTTTCTGGCTGTTAATGACAATGTACAATGTAATAGAGCAGCAGGAAAAGCTAGCAGAATGCTTGGTTGTATAGGGAGAGGTATTAGCAGTAGGAAGAGGGAAGTGCTCATGCCATTGTACAGAACACTGGTGAGACCTCACTTGGAGTACTGTATACAGTACTGGAGACCATATCCTTAGAAGGACATGGATACCTTAGAGAAAGTTCAAAGAAGGGCTGCTAAACTGGTTCATGGATTGTAGGATAAAACTTACCAGGAAAGGTTAAAGGATCTTATCATGTATAGCCTAGTGGAAAGACGAGACAGGGGAAATATGATAAAAGCATTTAAATACACAAAGGGAATCAACACAGTTAAGTGGAGTCTATATTTAAAAGAAGGAAAACTACCATAACAAGAGGACATAGTCTCAAAAATAGAGGGACAAAGGTTTAAATAAAAATACTATCAGGAAGTATTACATTACTGAGAGGGTAGTGGATGCATGGAATAGCCTTCCAGCTGAAGTGATAGAGGTTAACACAGTAAAGGAGTGTTTAAGCATGCGTGGGATAGGCATAAGGCTAAGCACTTGCTGCTAGTAACAGATCTAGAATCAATACACTATAATGCCCAAAGTCTCGACTTCTATGCATATATAATAATAAAATATCTGGGCTTACATTAAAAAAAATATGTTAGTCAGTCTTTAATCTTGGTGGTTAACATTATCTAATAAAGACAGATTGGAACACACTCCCCCCCCTTATCCATTTGTTAGTAGTTAGGCTCATAATGTTTTCTGGTTCTTTTCAATTAGATCAAAACATCTTGAGACCAATCTTTAATTGTATTACCATTTGTTCAAGAAATCTTTGTTTATTAGAAATTTCTTTTAGCATGTTATCAATTTTTTGTACACAAAGTTAAAACATATTGTTACTTAACACGTGAATCGGTATATATATATCCTTTCTTCATATTAACCATCACTTGTCACAGATACTTTTCTGATATAGGGATACATTAGCAGGATTATTCTAGTAATTGTAACTTTCTTGTTCATAATATGTGGGAATTTAAGGATGAGCATGATAGGAGTAGATCTCGTCAGCCATGGATGGCCAGAACTGACACGATATATGGGCAGATATGACCTCACTAAGGGCAGAGTGAAGGCACTTAAGGACAACCTTCTTTTGTTCTAGGGGCCATTTTCCTTTAGGGCATACTAAGTCTCTCTGGAGGCGTGGGTTTCATGGGAAGTAACATTCTGTTCGGCAAAATGAAAATCTGAACTGTGGACAGACTTGACGGATTAAATAAGACAGTTGTGAATATTATACATCTAACAGCCCACAAAGCTGTCTCTAGAAACATATACTAACTTAATAACTTCTATTCCTGCATCAGATTCACTCCCTAACCATCCTATCAATTTCTATTGAGATAACAAAATACACAATTAGAATATTTTCTAGCAAAAATTTCATTGCTAAAATCTTATCAGTAGCTTCTGAATAACTCTACAGAACACCGAAGAGACAGACCTAAATCGCAAGCATGTCACCACCCCCCTCCGCCCCCTCCCCCCCCGCGTCTCACAGAAGCGAGGGGAGGGGGGGGTGTTTTAGCAGAGGGGGATTTGAGTGGAACAAGAGAGAGACTGCCTGCCAGCACGAATTTAACCATGTCAACGCTGTACAGTAACAAGACAGAAGGACAATTACATTACAAAGCAAAAACACAACATTTCATTTAAACCCCCACCCTCTACCAGGGTAATGGCTAACACAAAATACAAAAACCCCACAGCGTTTTAAGATTGGGGTGGGATGGTGACCATGGTCAGCTACATTTCGGTCATTACTGACAGGATGATGGAAGTGGTCACCTCCTGGAACCCCCGACAGGGCACTGGCTGGGATAACTTCCCAGTAACACAATTATTATGATATACATACAGTTCTTAACCCTTTATGATTTATCTCTTCCTCTACCCAACCTTCCTGCTGGATAGCCTTTCTACTCTGTACCATGCTTCAGCAGTACGCAATAAATCATTATCTGTAAGCTTGCCTTTCTTCTCTGTCAGTAATCTACGCCAGCTTTCTGGCTGTAATCTACCACATGAAGGCACAGCAATTTTACACACTTTAGCAATCTTTGCAACATTTTTAACCAGTTCTTCACCTTCTCTATCTTCAACTAAATCACACGCGAGCCAGCCCCTAGCGGGCTTACTCGTTTCCTGTCCCATATCCCCCTATACAAAGCGTATAAAAACATATACAAAGTATAGGTAAAGGAAAATGAAACAGAACGTCTACAATGCTCGACTGCCACTAGGAAGGGTGGGTCCCTCCCAGTGCGTCTTCCCAAAACGTAGACCAGTCACTGAATCCGTGTACCCTCGATGGTAACCACGGATTGGAGCGGGGTGAGAAGTGTGTGACCAATCACTTCTCTTTCAAGAGAAATAGGAGTGGATAGTGTAAATAGTACAGGAAGTAGAGGAAAAGTAAACAGTGAAAGTAGAGACAGACCCAGGAGTTTGAATGACTCCACACTTAAGACAACATTTAATACAACATTTCAATTGAAATACAGTGCATGCATCAACAGTAATCCCTTTCCTTTACTCTTGTGGCCACCAAGGCCACCTCCCTCAATCTCGTAGTGTCCCCGCTCGGAGAACAACTTTCGTAAGTTTCACTACCAGCGGCCAAGGATAACGACTAACACCGGCCCGAAATCCATATGCCTCCCTCGTTACAGCAGTCCACTAAGTGTGGCCACCTCTATCCTCACTCCCGTAGTGCTCCCTATGGACCCACCCACAAGTCACACTACCCCGTGGTGATGGAGACAACAATGCCTGCCCGAATCCACACACCACAAATAAATTGGAATGCCACCAGCCTCAGCGCTCGAAGCTGGAGGGTACCATAACCTCTGCAAGCAGAGCAACGTACACAATGAGGCTAGCTAGAATATCAAAGTGACGTAACCGGGAAACCCCAGGAGGCAAGTCCCCTCCACAGAATCCCCCAACCCTTCTTTTTCCTTACTACTGTTAGCTAGACAGTACCTAAAAGAAGTAAACAGGAAAACAGGACCCCTTTGGAAAATCCCCACAGGTCCACCCCCCCTTTTTTCCCAACAGTCTGGGCCAAGTGACTCCTAAAAAGGGGTAAAAACAGGCAACAGAAGACCCCCAGGCAACCACCCACGGGTCCACCCCCCTTTATCTCTAAAGAGGGAAAGAACAAAACATATACCACTAGCACACCCAGGCAACAGATAGACTAAATGCAGGTAAACAAATGGGTAACAAGACACCGGGCAAGATATTACCTGTCTTTGATGCCCTCCCGGGAAGCAGTCACAGACACGTGGACGGGTCAATCAAAGGGGCTGGAACATACCGGTGGCTCCTGCAGAAGTCTCTACCGTGTACTCAGAGGTGATCAGTCTCTCTTCCTTCCCCCCTGATTCCTCCGTCCAACAGCGTCTTCCTTAGGACGGCTTACCGGCGGAGGCCATAGCCCGATGCCCCACGTTGGATGGACGCCAGATTGATGTAGATTAATTTAGAAATAAACAAAAATGTTTAAAAGTCTATCTGTTCCTGTCCAAATCTGAGATGAATAAATTGCGTATACGCAGAAGTAAGTTTACACTGACACATGCAGTTCAGGTTAAAAACACTTCAGGAAATTTATTAGCATCTAGTTAAAAAGTGGGCACGCAGGCCTTTTTATATGCAAAATGACATCATCATTGAATATCAGATAATAACAAATAAACATCATTAATTGGGTTAAATGTTAAGTGGCTATGTCAGTGTCCACCCATTAATATTATTAATTGGCTCAGAGATTTGAGTGACTAGTGAGGCACCCTCCCATCATGGGATGTCGTCGCCATTGCTCTTTAGCACGAGGCTTACTCGGTGGAAAGGGGGGCTTGGGCGTCATTTTACGTAGTTAGTGATGTCAGTCTCGTGGTCTGTTCCAAGGTTCTTTTATGAATAGAACATTTCATTTTGTCACTGTTCTCCTGGCCTTGGATTATACTATGTTGCAAGTCAACGGAGATCCGCTAACTCCGGGGCTAGTTATGTCCTTAGAGAGAGAAAATACAATCTCTTATTCATTATACTGAATACTGTCAGGAAATTCTGTCATGTAAGGTGAACAAAATGGAGTTAGTACAATAATTCAATACAGGTTCTAATAAAGATTTTAATAATTCTACATCAGACACATACAGTAATATGATTAAAACAATTAAAACAGGGAGTCAATGTCATCAATGCTTCTAAAAGTATAAAAAAGGAGACAATGTTAAAATAAATATAATGTATATTCATTAAGAATCATATTAAAGCTGCCATCTCAAAATCCACGTTGAGACCGCTGGGAGACAAGGTGTCCAAATTAAAGATCCACCTCATCTCACAGCGGCTCAACGTCGATTCTACATGACCACCCCTCCAATGGGTAAAAACTAAGCCCTGTGGGGTCTCCTCCATGATTTTTCAAGAAATGCAAGGAAACATTGTGTTTCAAAAAACCTTTTTTGATATTGTAAATATGTTCTCGTATTCTTGTTTTTAGTGTCATTGATGTCTTTCCAACATATTGTAATCCACAAGGACATACGAGAACATATTTTATATTTTTTGAATGACACGTAATAAGTGAATCAATTTTATAATTTGAATCAATTTTAAAGTAGGAATATATTATTATATAATTATGCCTTTTGAAATATCCTGGGATATCTTCTTTAATAAATGGTATGCCTTTATGTGTTAGTTGGATTATATAGACTGCTAAAATACTCTTAAATGGGACCTGGACACAGCGTAAAGATTTAAAGTTTGGAAAAAAAATGGCATGACTGTGTCTCAAATGTGTCCCTTCAATGTCCACATATACCTGGCAAAGGTACATACGGGGGTATTGCTGTACTCAGCCGACAAAGCTGAGAAACATATGAGGTATTATACAGTCATAGCACGCATAACGTTTGCAAAATATACTGTGCAAACTCACTTTGTATGTCAAAAAGGCAGAAAAATGCTTATTACCACTACACTTGGTACAAGCTGGCGGAAAAATATGCCTTTTGAAATACCCTGGGATTTCTACTTTAAGAAATGGTATGCCTTTATGGTGTAGTTGTAATATGTAGCCTGCTCAATTGCTCCAAAGTGGGATACGAATGCATCAAAACCCTCCGTGAAAATTCACACTTAAAAACCTGAACTTGTCATGTCTCTTTTACAGCACTGTAACTTCACAAAATAGTGTCTAGGTCAGAGGTAGGCAACCTTTTAGCAGCACTGTGCCAAAATAGGATGGTGATGTCCTGTAGCGTGCCGGTCCTATTTTTTTAAATTGAGGTGTGTATGCTGCCTTATTCTGCTTGTGTTATTTTTATTGCAGTTGCTTTGTATCGTTGTATTTGTGCGTATATAAGCTATTATATTGTATATGTTCATTAGTAGTTTATGGTATTGTGTATGATACATATGAATGTGGGCTGTATATGAGGGTTGCTTGTGGAATTGTGTGTGTGGATGGATATGTCACATTGTGTGTTTGGTAGTGTGTGTGGGCTCTTTGGGGTATTGCATGTGAGAGGCTGAATGTGGGGTTGTGTGCATGTATGTGGATTGTTAGTGGTGTTGCGTTTAAGCGGATTGTGTGTATGTTTGTGTGTGGGCTGTCCGTATTATTTGTATGAGGGGAGGGTTATTCTGCATTTCTGTGTATATCTTGTGATCACTTCCTCTATGTAGTGCAATGCTTAAATTGAGGATTGTCCTTCACCACCTCTTTGTATTAGCAGATATCTGAAGTTTTACTGGGACTCCTGACAGGCCAGAGCCTGCTTGGCTCTAGCAGCCTTGAGTGCCGTGCAAAGAGACCTTGAGTGCCGTGCATGGCACTAGTGCCGTAGGTTGCCTACCCCTGGTCTAGGTCATACATTGGGCATATTGTTTTACTCAGAAGATGTAACTTAGCATAATTTGGGGGTTTTATGACAGTGGACATTGGTACATATCAAGTGTAAAAATTATTCAGCAAAAATGCAACATATATGTAAAAATGCCATTTTTTCCCTCACCACAAACATTGACATACATTGGTGAAAAAATGGTGACAGGTTAAGGCACAATTGACACCATATAAGATACCTTGCTTTTTAATGAAAGCCCTTTGTGGGGTTATTTGAACAGTCACACTGCTATAATACCCTAAAATGAAACATAGGCCCATCAAATCCATCTACAAAAATTCTAACTATAGAAACTGAAATAGCTTTGTCTCTTATATGGCATTGTAGCTTCACAGAATAGTGCCAAAGGCATACAATGGGGTATCGTTATACTCAGCAGATGTAGCTGAACACAATATGGGCAGGAATAGCACACACCAGCTTTACGAAATACACATTAAAAAAACCTTGTTATATGTGTATATCCCTCGGCGCTGGGGAACTCTCCTCCTCCTGCCGAAGTCAGCGCTGAATGCGCATGCACAGCAAGAGCCGCACGAGCATTCAAACCACCCCTAGGAAAGCATTACTCAATGATTTTCACAGTGAGAATCACGGAAGCGGCCCCTAGTGGCTGTATGTGAGACAGCCACTAGAGGCTGGATTAACCCTCAGTGAAACATAGCAGTTTCTCTGAAACTGCTATGTTTTCAGCTGCAGGGTTAAAACTAGAGGGATCTGGCACCCAGACCACTTCATTGAGCAGAAGTGGTCTGGGGTCCTTTAAGAGTAAGACAAGCTTCTGAAGCTGTGTCCTTAAGGGGTTAAACCATTCAGTGACAAAACATTTTTTTAGCCACAATAAAGACCCCAAGCTTTTAAAGTGTTATGCTATAGAAAAATTATCCCCCCTATGGAGAGGGGGAAATCTTTCTAAAATTTTAGGCAAGACAGAAAAGAGCTGGGTTTTTAAACTTAATACAATGGCTCCTAAAGGGTTAATTGTCGATTTTGACCTGTTCAATTTTCTATAATTTTTTATATCTTTCATATTTTTCTGATTTGTGTGGTTTTTTTTTTAGACACATCATAGACATAAAAATCTATTAATATAACAAGTCAAACAGTACAAAAAAAGCATACAATATTGTATAGATTTCTCTCTACCATGTCAAGTTTGTTCCAGATTTATTATTGTTACATTTTAGTATATAACTAGATTATAACTAACTAAACAGGTTTTCTCCATATACCATCTTTTCCCGTAAAATCTGTTCAAAGATTGATACATATTTAGAAATATTCCACATATAACGCTTGGTTATTAACCATATTTGTATTCAATAAATCAACATTAACCTTCACAGGGTATATAGGGCAGCTCTATACATAAAATTATTACATAGTAGAGTATATAGATATATATATTAAGACAGAATCTTGTGCAATATACAAAACATTACATTTAAAAACAAATTGATCCATTGTCTAGGGGGAGGTTTTCAGGAGGTCATCTTAGGAACTGATCTATTGTCAATCTATAATATCAGTTCAACGTTCAAGGTTGATCATTATTTTCTCTATTTAATTGATTTGCCCAATCTTCCCATATTTTTGTTATTTTAGCTCTATATCCCTGAGTTTTACTAATATTCTTTTCCATGTTGATTTGATATATCAGCTGGATGTATATATTCATCCACAAAGGGGTTTAAGGGTTTTTCCAATTACGAGCAATCACTATCTTAAGATACAGTGTATGATAAAAAAAAATGTTTTATTAATTAGTTTTGGCCAATTAAGATGCAGAAGGGCTATCTCTGGAGTGAAATTTAAATCTAAATTAGTATTTGTTTTTATAAAAAAATAATATTTTTTTTTCCAAATAATAATAATTGTGTCGCAAGTCCACCATATGTGGATATATGTTCCAATGGCTTTATTGCATTTCCAACATAGTGGTGGATATTCAGGGCACATTTGTTTTAGTCTTGTGGGAACTAAATACCACCTATGTATTACTTTGAATTGTATTTCTGCCCAGTTTATAGAGTGCCTTACTGTTTTAACCTTTGTCCATGCCTCACACCATTCTCTCATACTTAAAGTGTAGTTTATGTCTGTTACGTTTGCCTCCGGTCTAGCAGGAGGTTGGATCTCTTGGATGTCCTGGTTCACGAAGTTGGAGAGTTGAACGCTGCTTCAAGCGGTAGAAACCTGTAAGTGTTGAATTTCCCAGTAGCTATAGTAAAGCTAGGATTCCTGGTTCCCTACAACACGAGTCGAGGCTGCGAGTTGAGGGTAAAACTAGTTTAAAGTTTAATGGCACACAGACATGGCAATTTATGCAAGTCCCCAGGTCCAGGGACAACCCCCTCTGGACCTGATGGAACACAGGTACAACACAAGGATTCGACCAATCACATTACACTGTATCATTCAAAATAGTACCCGTCCAGCTTGGAGATAATGAGTCCAACGGTTATACAATCTAGTTATCTCCAGGCACCCAAAATGATTTTGATGAGAATACAGCTCGTTCGACTATTCATTCGGTAGCTCAGATCTGAGCACATCAGGTATACGAATTGCGCTCAGATCCCACGAACAGAACAGATGGTTTCTGTCATACAAAGTCTCATTCATTGCTTTTATCCTGAACTCGGGATGGCAGCCATGTTTTAAGGTCGGTCAATGGACAGCGGGACCTCGACCTAAAACTCATGGAGCGAGTGTCGGCTACACATTTGCACGAACCCCCGTTCTCAGTATGGTTGTCCCAGCCATTCGAGAAATGAACGGACACGCCTGGAAGGGGGTACTTAACCTGCGGTTATCAATATTCTAATTGAGGCCACACGCCAGGATGTAGGTGGTCCTCGTTCGTGAGTCTTTCTGTAGTTTCCAGTTCAGGGAAATGTACACGAACGTGGATGCCCTGCGACCGTCAATTAGGCTGTGGTTAACCGCAGACCACAGCTACTTTGGTGGTTAATTAGAGGCACGCTCCGCTCGTAGGGTGGTCGGTGGTTCGGTACTTTTAAAGGTGACCGGGGTCAATTGGTGGCACACGCCAAGGGCAGGGTGGTCCGTCGTTCATATATATGAATGCGAAGATATAACCGTTCGTACAGTCTGGATACCGAACAGAGTATTGGATGAACAAAAAGGGGTGACTTCTATAACAGTTTGGAGGGTTCTTGTAACAATGTCATTTTGACATATTTGGAAAACAGGAAAAGTTTCTAATTTTCTATTGTATTCCACAGGTCTATACCTTTAGATGTTAAATCATAATGTAAGACATTAGAAAGTTTGTCTATTGTATCTGTTTTTTCTTTTATTACATTGGTAGTTAAATCATTTTTTTATTCTTAGGTAATTGAATAATATCTCTGATCCTGAAACTTTATGTTCTTGTGTTATCTGTTGGAAAGGTTTTATTTTTCTTATCATTAGAATTTGCTCTATTTTTATGATGCCCCTCTGTCTCCACTCCTTCAAGTCTAAGTACATAATATATTGTTCCAGAGAAATTAAGTTAATATGTTCAGGGATCTGGTTCCTTATTCCACATTTATTTTTAGTCTAATCCAGAAACCTATAAAATGGTCAAAATCCATACTAGACTTTCTGGCAATTAATATCTTATTCGAATACTTAGGTTGCCACAGCAAAGAACTCAAATGCTTTATATGGCAAAATTCAGACTCTATTTGATACCCCGCTTCTTCTTCTTGATTACTTACTTGAGTATTATATATATGGTATAACATATTGGCCAAAAATGGGTGTTTAATTATCAGGAATTTAACGTCACCATTTAACTTGGTTTGTGCCAAAATATTTTAACTTAGTCTTGTTTTTTAGCCACCAATCTGAAAAATTTTAAGGAATCATCCTAAACATATATTGCCATTTAGGGAGGATGTATGAGTTGATTATATTAATTCTTCCCATTCATGATGTTTCTATATTTATCCAGTTCTTTAACAAATGGTTGTTCTGTATTTACAGATGAAAATGAAGGAAAGGGACCTCAGTTGAGAAAAAGGATAAATGAGTCATTTATTACATGTGAGTTTACAGAGGAAGAGGTTCTATTTCAACTGTCAAAAGTAAAGACAAATAAGTCAATGGGACCTGATGGAATACACCCAAAGCTATTAAAAGAGCTTAGTGGTGTACTAGCAAAACCATTAACAGATTTATTTAACCAATCATTGTTAACAGGAGTAGTCCCAGAAGATTGGAAGTTAGCGAATGTTGTGCCCATTTACAAGAAAGGTAATAGGGAGGAGTCGGGCAACTATAGGCCAGTTAGTCTTACTTCAGTAGTGGGGAAAGTGATGGAAACCATGTTAAAGGATAGGATTGATGAACATCTAAAAACACATGGATTTCAAGATCAGAGACAACATGGGTTTACTTCAGGGAGATCATGCCAAACTAATCTTATTGAGTTTTTTGATTGGGTAACTAAAATTATAGATCAGGGTGGTGCAGTAGACATTGCTTACCTAGATTTCAGTAAGGCTTTTGACACTGTTGCACATAGAAGGCTTATCAATAAGCTGCAATCTTTAAGTTTGGATTCCAATATTGTTGAATGGGTAAGGCAGTGGCTGAGTGACAGGCAACAGAGGGTTGTAGTTAATGGAATATATTCGAAGCTTGGACTTGTCACCAGTGGGGTACCTCAGGAATCTGTACTTGGACCCATTCTCTTTAATATTTTTATTAGTGATATTGCAGAAGGACTTGATGGTAAGGTATGTCTTTTTGCTGATGATACTAAGATATGTAACAGGGTTGATGTTCCAGGAGGGATAAGCCAAATGGCAAATTATTTAAGTAAACTAGAAAAATGGTCAGAGTTGTGGCAACTGACATTTAATGTGGATAAGTGCAAGATAATGCATCTTGGACATAAAAACCCAAGGGCAGAGTACAGAATATTTGATAGAGTCCTAACCTCAACATATGAGGAAAGGGATTTGGGGGTGATTATTTCTGATGACTTAAAGGTAGGCAGACAATGTAATAGAGCAGCAGGAAATGCTAGCAGAATGCTTGGTTGTATAGGGAGAGGTATTAGCAGTAGAAAGAGGGAAGTGCTCATGCCATTGTACAGAACACTGGTGAGAACTCACTTGGAGTATTGTACACAGTACTGGAGACCGTATCTTCAGAAGGATATTGATACCTTAGAGAGGGTTCAGAGAAGGGCTACTAAACTGGTTCATGGATTGCGGGATAAAACTTGCCAGGAAAGGTTAAAGGATCTTAACTTGTATAGCTTGGAGGAAAAATGAGACAGGGGGGATATGATAGAAACATTTAAATATATAAAGGGAATCAACACAGTAAAGGAGGAGACTATATTTAAAAGAAGAAAAACTACCACAACAAGAGGACATAGTCTTAAATTAGAGGGACAAAGGTTTAAAAAATAATATCAGGAAGTATTACTTTACTGAGAGGGTAGTGGATGCATGGAATAGCCTTCCAGCTGAAATGGTAGAGGTTAACACAGTAAAGGAGTTTAAGCATGCGTGGGATAGGCATAAGGCTATCCTAACTATAAGATAAGACTAGGGACTAATGAAAGCATTTAGAAAATTGGGCAGACTAGATGGGCCGAATGGTTCTTATCTGCCGTCACATTCTATGTTTCTATGTTTCTATGTATGGCATAGGAGTGACAGAAAGTTAATTTCTCTAATATTGTTTAAATCTCTTGCTAATTTTACTCCTAGATAGTTAATCTCTTGTTTCATCCAATATCTTGTTTTAAGCCATTGTCTAAATTGAGATCCATGATTATTGTTTCATCGATATTAATTTGATAGATTGCTACTTGTCCATATTCTTCTATCTCTTTCATAACATGTTCTAATGATCTACTCGGGTTTGACATTGTAATCAATAAATCATCCGCGTACATATTATTTTTTGTTCCCTTTCCTTCTCTACCTCTAAATCCTTTGATATACTTCTTATTCCTTATACAAGTTGAAAAGGACTCAATGGACATAATTTAAAGGAGTGGAGACAGGGGGCATCCCTGCCTGGTACCATTACTAAGCGAGAACCAATTCGAGCATAAATTTGGTCCAACCACTCTTGCTGAAGATGTTGTATATAAAGCTAATCTGGCTCTATATATCCATCCCTGGATAAAAATTGTTGTAGTGATTGACTCATGAATTCCCAACTTACCCTGTCGAATGCTTTCTCTGCGTCGATCGACAGGGTCAGCAAGGGACTCTTATTTCTTGTGATGGAATCTATAATGTTGATTATTCTCCTTGTATTATATGAGGCGCTTCTTCCTAGAACGAAACCTATTTGGTCTGGGTGTATTATAGTCTTGAGTATATTTTTCAGTTTGTTAGCTAAGATTGCGGATAATATCTTAGTATCTCCATTAATTAGTGAAATTGGCCTATAACTTTCAACTGCTGTAGCATGTTTCCCGTATTAAAATTGATAGTAAGTTGGCTTGTAACATTTCCGTAGGAAAAAATCCTTGCGCTACACTATAATTGAAAGTTTTGGTCAATTGTTCTACTAATTGATTTTTGAAAGTTTTATAAAATAGATTACTAAGATCATCTGGGCCTGGTGTCTTTATTTTTTTCATCTTATTTATCTCTGTTTCTATTTCTAGTTTATCTATAGGGTGATTTAAATCTTTTCTTTGAGTTTCTGATATTTTATTCAATTTAGCTCTTAATAAATAATTCTTTATATTTATTTTATCATTTTCCTCTTTTAAATTATACAAAGAGCTATAATACTCCTTAAAGCTTTGGCCTATATTTTCTGGTGTTTATAATATCTCTCGATTTCTTATTATCTTGGTTATTCGATTTAAACTTTGCTTTTTTTTTATTGTGCTGAGAGTATTTTGTCTGCTTTATTCCCTTTACTATAATATTTTAATTTGAGTTTTTCCATATTATTATTCATTTTTTTCCTTAGCTTTGGTTTATAAGTTCTTGTACCTCCCTCAATTCTGATTGATAGCTATTTAATTCTTCTGATTTGTTTTTGTTGGCTATCTGATTAAATGTTATATATAGTTGTGCTAGACTTTCTCCTCTTTTCTTTTTAGATTGAGTATTAAGTTTTATCACATGTCCCCTTAGAACCGATTTAAAAACGCACACCAATTTGTTGTGGGGGATTTATCCTTGGAGTTATTTTCTAAGAAATAATAGTAAATGATTTCTTTAATTAGTTTGATGTTTGTTTTATCGTATAATACATAGTCATTTATACACCAAGTAGGGTGTCTCTTTTTTACCATTTTTTCTTTCAAACTCCTAATAAGAAAATCATGGTCTGACTAAGTGTTGTTTTTCATTTCTATTTTAATTATGTTATCCATTAGATTTCCCTCTCCCCACAACATATCTATCCTAGGATGAGGCAAATGGAGTTTCGAAAAATCGGTAAAATCTCAATGTCCCGGATGTAATACACGCCATATATCAAATAAATCATTTTCATTCAGGATATTTTGATAGTGCATTTGCTTGTTTATATATTCATTTATCCATAGTTTGTCCATTTAATATTTTTTTTATCGCTGTTTGGATCTAAAATCACCTGCTATAACTATACATCCCATTTTTATTTTATCTATAATTTGTATTAGGTAGGTATAGATTGACCAATGTATATGTAATTCTGTTAATTGTGCATACTAAGACAATGTAGCTACCCTCTTGATTTATTATTTGATTCTCTATTTCTATTGCCACCTCTATAGCTACCCTGCACTTTTTTTTATCTTTAAGAGAAGCTTTATCTTAGGGAAGTTTTACCTCCATAATTGATTCTGTCACATTGTAAAGAGATGCTTGTAAGGTGATGCTCGATCCACCCACAGCCTTACTTTCCAGCACCGAAACCCAACATGGACTGATCATGTGCACACATGAGCAAACGGTGCAGACGCTACATGCCAATTAAGGGGAGCACGTCAATCTGGGGTCCTGACTAAAGCTGTGGCTGGTAACTACAAAAAAAGTCTGCTACAGTTTTAAAG
>CAKOES020000253.1:0-35852 GCA_933207985.1 Pelobates cultripes
AAAATTTTACTGGACAATTAAGCTACCATAACTACTACTACTACTACTACAGCTCATTGTGTTGGTTATGGTGCAATGAGATCAAGGACTATGTGGACCAGTTTGACACAAAATGGGCTCTTCTTGCACCAAAAGCGCCCACTACTGTAGTCCTGTGATAATGCAGACATTATTCTTTCTCATTATCGGTCTAAATCTGTTCGACCTTGGATGGCGATGGTAATCTATGAGTGCTGAGGGGAGTTAGTCCAGTGCTCTCGGAACTCCAAAGGTTTTCATGAAAAAATGGTGGAAAATGTCTATCGATGCAAAGAACCATAACTACTACAATGCACTTACAGTGTCCCATTATTGGCCCATTGGAGCACAACTGAACTTTTCAACCCCAAATAGCATGTCACACAAATACATTTTTTTCTCAAACTGAAATTCCTGATGCAATCTAAAGCGATATGATTCTGGACATGACAAGCCGCAAATCTTGCTGAAGCAAAACCTTTCTTTAGGCTTCCTTTTGCATTAGAAGAAATCTTTAAACCGGAAAGCCCAGGAGCGTGTTGGAAGCAGCCAGGCCGGCTCAAGTTGTCACTAAAAGAAAAGTTATTTACTCTTCAATGCGAGCAACAATTTGAAAGAACATAGAATTATGTGCTTATCCACAAATTACCTTTGCTACGCTTGGGGCAGACTCGCCTATGGCAGTATGTCTGTTATGATTTAAGCCATACTGCAGTGACCCCAAGACCTCAGAGTAGTAAAAGCTGTGACTAGCGCAGATTCCCCTTAGGAAACATAAAATATTTTGCAATGCTACCTGTCTTTAAAATAAAGTTTCAGGGAGCCGACTCTTAATTCAGGATTATTTTAGCTCTATATCGTAAATCTGGTAAAGTATGAAAGGATTTGCAGTTCTATAATTAGTGGCGTGTGTACCCTTTGGCCACGCATGAGAATATCTGGTAGGTTGTCAAACAGATTTTGTGCAAACTTGAGATCTGAAGATGTGTTATCTGTTATCATATGGCATTTAAACACATTTAGCAAGACTCAAATCACAACTGACTTTAACATCTGATAGGTAATCAGTGCATACATTGTGAGTTATATTGAAGTTTCCTGGAGAGAAAGAGAGTTTAGCTGTACTGGGGTACACTTTCAGGTGCAATTGACCATTAATAGCGAGGCTGGGCCCATGTAATATCAGCAGCAGTGGGAGGAACATACATACAAACAGACAAGCACACACACACACACATACAGGCAGACACACACACACACACAGACAGACACACACATACAGACAGACGCACACACATACAGACACAGACAGGCACACATACAGACACACATATACAGACATACACACATACAGACAGACAGACACACACATACATACAGACAGACAGGCACACATACATACAACAACACACACACACACAATATTTAAGTCACCCTCCTGTTTCCTACCTTTTAGGAGGGTGACGTTCCCACTCTGACTCCCTGTTCTTCCTCCTGCGCGGGCTCTCTGTATGCTGGGAGGAGTGACGTGAGGTCACTTCCTCCCAGCAATCTGTGATCTCATCACAGGGGGCCCGGTCACGCTGTTAAAGCGCCCAGCACTGACCGGGCCCCCTGACAATCCATATATATAGAAGTATTCCCTAAATAAAAAATCCAAATAGGGAGTACAGGAAAAAGTGGGTTATAGGGGTGACAAAAAGGGCATAACCCTGCATAGAGCACAAAATATACAGAAAAGTGAAGGGAAAGACCGCCCCGTAACAAACCGGGCTGCTCTCCTTCAAGTCACCCCAAGGACAACGTCTAAGAAAAATAATAAATACATTTTATTAAGAATAGTAAATTAAAATCAAATTACCTAGGAACTCGTGTATATGACAAAAATCCTGTCAGTTTAAATGCAAGGCTACAGTGAAAATAACATGTATCAGTCACTATTATACCGTGTTTCCCCGAAAATAAACCCTACCCCGAAAATAAGCCCTAGTCGGATTTTCGGGGTGGGCTGCAATATAAGCCCTACCCCGAAAATAAGACCTAGGCATTGTACCTTTGCGGCGAGACTTCCTTCTTCTACTGTAGGAGGAGCGTTGTGGGCCAAGGCATCGCGCAACGTGATGACGACATTTTGCAGCGCCGTCAGTCTGCCTTCACGGATCTTCAGCGGAAGGATCCATTTCCGGGCGGTGAGGCACCCAGTGGTCGGACTCGGCAAGGAATCTTTGAAATGTGAGTACCGGTAGATATTTTATGTCTGGGACTGAATTAATTAAAGGGGGTGGGGGGTGAATTAATTAAAGGGGGGTGAATTAATTAAAGGGTGGGCTGGATTAATTAGAGGGGGATGAATTAATTAAAGGGGTGGTGAATTAATTAAAGGGTGGGCTGGATTAATTAGAGGGGGGTGAATTAATTAAAGGGGTGGTGAATTAATTAAAGGGTGGGCTGGATTAATTAGAGGGGGGTGAATTAATTAAAGGGGGTGAATTAATTAAAGGGTGGGCTGGATTAATTAGAGGGGGGTGAATTAATTAAAGGGGTGGTGAATTAATTAAAGGGTGGGCTGGATTAATTAGAGGGGGGTGAATTAATTAAAGGGGGGTGAATTAATTAAAGGGGGGTGAATTAATTAAAGGGGACTGGATTAATTAGAGGGGGTGAATTAATTAAAGTGGTGGTGAATTAATTAAAGGGTGGGCTGGATTAATTAGAGGGGGGTGAATTAATTAAAGGGGTGGTGAATTAATTAAAGGGTGGGCTGGATTAATTAGAGGGGGGTGAATTAATTAAAGGGGGGTGAATTAATTAAAGGGTGGGCTGGATTAATTAGAGGGGGTGAATTAATTAAAGGGGTGGTGAATTAATTAAAGGGTGGGCTGGATTAATTAGAGGGGGTGAATTAATTAAAGGGGTGGTGAATTAATTAAAGGGTGGGCTGGATTAATTAGAGGGGGGTGAATTAATTAAAGGGTGGACTGGATTAATTAGAGGGGGTGAATTAATTAAAGGGTGGGCTGGATTAATTAGAGGGGGGTGAATTAATTAAAGGGGTGGTGAATTAATTAAAGGGTGGGCTGGATTAATTAGAGGAGGGTGAATTAATTAAAGGGGTGAATTAATTAAAGGGTGGGCTGGATTAATTAGAGGGGGTGAATTAATTAAAGGGGTGGTGAATTAATTAAAGGGGTGGTGGATTAATTAAAGGGGGGGTTCAATGTACATACCGTAAATAAATAAGCCCTACCCTGAAAATAAGCCCTAGTGTGTTTTTTGTGACTAAAATTAATATAAGACCCGGTCTTATTTTCGGAGAAACACGGTATGTAGCAATATAAACTAAAACAGAGTTAGTGCTACAAGTGATACTTTAGATACACACTAAGCCTTGCAGAAAATCAGAGAGTGCAGATATGATAAACTTATATCGGAAAACAAAATATTAGGGGAGACCATGTAAATGGAAAGAAAATTATTGCAAAGTGAAACAAAAAGGCTGAATAGATCAGTCTCACAGTAGCTCCATACTATGTGTTCGCCCCAACATGTTTAGGCAATCAACCCCAAAGTAACTGCAACACACAGTGTGAGTACACTAAGGGTTTATAAAAGTCAGAGATACATCAGACAAAAACCCAAATTAAATATCAAATTACCTACGGACTCATATGTATACCAAAATCCTACTTATTGTCTGCAAAGTAACAGTATAAGTAATATGTATCAATCACTAATGTAGAGCAGTTTAGACTCAAAAAGAGTTAATGTTAAAAGTGATTTGTCAATATACAATAAACCCTGCAGAAAATCAGAGAGTGCAGGTAGATAGATTAGTATTGGAAATCGAAAGGATAGGGAAGATAATATGAACGGAGAGGGAAATATAAAGTAGAAATGTAGAGATGGTATAAAGTGAATCTAGATAGATCAGCCTCAAAATAGTTCCATACTAAATGATCGCCCCAGCGAGTTAACCCAATAGACCCTAAGGTCGCTGCAACACTCTGTCAAAAAAGAGTTCACTAAAAGTATAACACAGTCGAAAGATACATCGAGGAAAAAAGCTCGACGCGCGTTTCGGCGGGTAAACCGCCTTTCTCAAGAGCGAAATACAATGTATCAAATAGGGTCCCTGACAATCCATATCCATCGGGTGGCCCTGACAGCATGGGCCACCCGATGGACCCCTTGGACTGCAACCCCAGTGGTTTGCCGCGCGGGCCGGGGCCACAAACGATGATGGCGGGTACCCAGTCGCGACCCCTGCGACCGCGGTATGTATGCCAGTGCATGCAAGCACACCCTTGTAAACATTACATAAAAACAAACCCCTGCAGTCGAATGCCAAGATTACATTCAAACACCAATACTATACACAAATGTACACCCGCATTTAAAAGCCAACACTACATACAAACAAACCAATGCATTTAAATGCAAACATTAAAACCAAACAATACACCCCTGTATTAAAATGCCAAAATTATTGTAACAGAACTTTACTTTCTGCCTGGAACTATTGAACACTGACGAGACTATTGAGACAAGGGAATATGCTTACCTGGTTTCCGTGGATTATTATAGCAGTTCGGGACTTTTTGTTACCAATATTCGTCTATTTGTGCCATTCATGCGGTGGGAACTCAGCGAGCCCACAGACGAATACAAATTACCGAACACTGGACCACCCTGCTATCCAATTATACGGTATTTTACCTCCCAGACCGGCATATGGCATTCGTATGAGAAATGCACAAATCCTTTGTTTCAGATCCTAGGTGGCTGCCATTTCGGGACTTTGCACGTGTTTGTGGCCATCTTAATGCACGAACTGTGGTGATTTGCTGTCGAGTGTCTGGAACTAAAATCGGACACTCTAGTAGGCGAACACCGCTGAAACCTCCATAACACCGTAAATTCATGCTGAAACTACTGAACACCTTGCCGTTCGGTAGATCGGATATACTACATAAGGGGATTCTAGCGACCAGCAAGATATGCACGGATGGCAGGATTTCACCGCCTTTTCACCGCACGAACGAGGACCGACCGCAAGGTACATCCAAAACTTGGGTAAAACTGTGTGTGTGTTAATTATGTTAACTGTTATCTGAGGGGAGGAGACGTGTGGGATGTACCATGTTTGTTATTGGGTACTGTACTAATTATGTAGGTGTCGCCCTCCCAAGGGCAGAACTACATAAAAAGAGACTCCCTGTCAATAAAAGTTAGTTCTGCTTGACCCTTCAAAACGTAGCCTCGTCTCGTTTTAGGAAGGGGATTTACTGCACCATTACTTTGCTCCATTTTACAGCTATGCCTGCTTTTACCCTTGGATCTCGTGGATGGGAATAAGAACAACTCCATTATTATACAGCACCTTGCCATGGAAAGGACGTCTCCAACGGCTGATACCCTCTCATCACCAGGGTAGCCGTTACAATTATGTACAAACAACCCTTTATTCAAACACCAACACTACACACAAAAGTACACCCGTATTAAAAGGCTAACACTACATACAAACACAGCTTTGCAGGCAAACACAACATTACGTAGAATTCCAGTTGCAATACACCCCTATATGCACACACGCATGCTCCATACAAAAACATGATTACATTCAAATGCACAAACACTGCTCACATATACAACACTGCAAGAATGGGCAAGAGCATAGCATCGTGAGATTTGAACAACAGATAGATATCTACCTTTTGGTCACCTTTGCTTTGGGGGGGCAAAAGAATTCTTGCACCAGGGTCCTTACTACATTAATTCCGCCACTAGTCTAAACACCGAACTGCAGTGAAATTAAAAATAAATTACAAAGTGTAAAAAACTGCTGAATTGGAAAAATGATCTTGCTTTCTACTGTCACAATTTGGCAATTCTTGTCTATTTTTCTATTCCCTTGTTCCCTTATTCATGATTCACAAATAAATCACTACGGAGCACACATCATCCTCAGCTGCACCACTTATGTCCACATGACCTTCTGTCATCCAAAAAGCATAATATTTCACCTAGATTTCCCCCGTCCAATGTACAGATCAGAAATATAAATTTGTTATAAATGCGATAATGTGTAAGAAAGGTTCATTTTAAGTCCAAACATCCTTTAAACAAAGAGGACCAATGAAAATTCTGCCACGGTATTAAAACTATTTGAATAAGAAGTACAGATAATCATATGTTTTAAACTCTGCAAGCCAAAGATAAGTGCAGACTATAGAACACTCTTTTAAAACCAGTTAGAATGAGGGCAAGTCTCAAAAGATAAGAGGCCTATAATTATCGGTTAGAATGCTGTAAATATTGTCAGCATACAGATTCATTAAGCGACAATTGCATATACTTAAAAAAAGTAAAAAGAAAAAATATTACTCATAATAGTAAAGAAATTCAGTGAAAATTGAGGTTAAAATGCTATTTGAGCCTGTTGCTAGGCAGCTGCGTTATAATCTTAGGAAACCATTTCTCCTGTTGCTATGCATTTGCAAATAGACGATAATCGAAAATATAGGTAGTTAGACAAAATTAATTATGAATATCTAGTATTAGCAAGGGACTTGCATATTGCATTATGACTTAGGAATGAATAAGCCGTATGTTTCCAGAAAGCAAGCCATAACGATATTTGACAGTCAGCAAAGCTAGTGAGAGGAATTGTGATTCTGCCGTTTAATGTACGTGGCCTTTAATTATAACACCAGCAACGATATTTCAATGAAAAAAAACAACAACATTGGCTCACAGTGTATAAGCTAAATGGCTTATTATATATATTGAATATATACATGGAAAATCACACATGTCAAGCTACAATAGCGATGCACAAAGAAAGAGGTCAGTCACCGTCTTCTAATGATTCACGCCTACTCACCAGCATGGCGATAATCCCTGCTCGTATAACCAGGATATTTGTCGGAAACGTACTAAATGCATGTCAAAATGTTTCAATTACTGTCTTATCTATAGTACAATGCTGTATATAATGTAACTAACCTGCGGAATAATTCAAAATGTTGCAACGGAACGGTTGTAAGACCCACAAGTCTAGAATATACCAGTTTAAATAGGGTGGTTTACTGACTGCCATGTCACAATTAACTGGACGCAGTATAGACCGGTCAATGAACACAGCCGCAGATTGTTGAAGCAAGAAAAAAATAGAGGTCCACAGGCGTCACAACGTAGGGTGGAGGCAAAGAAATGAATTGATTGCAGATCAAAATGGACAAAAAAAAGATACAATGTTTCAGCCTGGAGGCTTTAGTCCATTTTGATCTCCAATAAATATATTGTTTTGCCTTCCCCCTACGTTGTGATGCCTGTAGACCTCTATTGTTTTTGTTGAAACTTTGGTGGGCTGCGGACCCCCTTCCACAGAGCTCCCACGTAAACTTACTTGTGTGCAGCACTCCTTTGACTTTATTTAGAAGCAAAGTCCTTGTGGAGCAGATAAAAGGAACCCAACACTTTGCCAAAAAACAGCATTGTCTGTAAAAACCTAAACGCAAAAACAAACGAGTCCATAGTTCCCATTTAAAAGCAGAATGCACCTACAATTGGTTCCTTCTTCAGAAAAAAAGTCCAAGTAGACACGAAATATCAATTTTCACAAATTTAAGACCTTAACCTTTTCACATTCATCTTACTGACAGATTTGAGGCCAACCCAGGCATTTGTCTACCTAAAAACCTGAACTGACCAGAACAAATAAATACAAAATTCATAATAGTCAAATAGAAAGCAAATTCCCAAATTAACCAGCTCAGCTAGTGTGACCTACATTTGCGAATCACCAGTCATTTCACTGCAATTCCCTATTTAGTAAATAAGCCACTTAGTAACTATACTAACAAAACACATTTCTTTTTTTCCCTGAACATTGCACAAATGCTCGTGTACCGAATGTCCCTCTGGCTCATATATCCATTCAATTAAATGCTTTCTGTTTAAATGTAATGTTTGTAACCTAATTTCTGATCCCAAAATGACAATATTGTTCTCCTGTGTTTATCTAATGGACTGGTAATGTAATTGCAGTTTAAGTGAGGGGGCAGTGGGCAGAGATACGCTAGGCACTGCAAACCACACACATGTTGCGGTCCCTGCATTGCAGCGCTGTGTGGCCCAAGCGATTTACCACTGGCGCTAACAGACACGACAGATCCGACTTCTTATTTTATCATGTTATTAATATGTCTTATTCTGATAAAGACTCTTGCCAAAAGTGAATATGACAATGAAAAAACGTACAAGGCCAGTGTGGCTGCAGGAAGCAAATTCCTCAATAATTAACTTTCACTAATGATCTAGAAAGCTTTCAGTGATAAATCTTTGCTCCTACTCTCAAAAATCGATGCTTGATAAAGTAATTACAAACGTGTACCCTTGGTTCATTTAATACACCATAATGTGCTGTTGTTTTTATTCGGCTTGCGGAACAAGCTCGCATTCATTAATCAGTACGGACATTATTGTTTGATTAGCTGCAGTAATCTGGCACCAGAGGTGGCACGAGTTTACCCCATTCTTTGAGTTTTATTTTCTTAATTTTTTTCAAACAAATAAAATGGTGATCTAACGAACCGTACAACGGCAAAAACGATATAAAATAATACAATGTCCATGAACCATGTCTTTTTAGAAGCATATGTTGTAGAGCACCTTAAAATACAGAAATATTTAGTTTGTTACATGGCAGGTTTAATTGACTTTTTGATAATATCACAATTCCTATTTCCATAGAATAAAGCCGGTATTGATAAAATAAGTCCTAACCTGCTTCTTATTTCTTTTAAACATATCTATGTATTCTCTATATCTCTATGTGTGAGACTATGTCCCTGATGTGTATCAATTTGTACTTTAAGCTGTCATTTTTTATGTGCCTTTGTCTATTCGTTGGACTGTGTCTCTACCATGTATCTGTTAAGTGTTTTGAGCTGTCACTGTCTCTGTACTGTCTATGAATTCCTGTATCCCTACTGACCATGTATGTTTTGTGTTACTCTTTGTATTAGTTCTTCTTTGAGCTATCTGGTATGCTTCACTACGTATGTATCTCTATTGCTTTGTCTGTGCTTTGACCTGTCTGCTTGTTTGCTTCTCTGAATCCATTCTAAACATGTTCAGTGGTGGAAACAGAGTGGGGCGTTTTCCACAAACGTCCGCCCATTCTCAGAGAACTTCTGAAGCACTTTCACAGGGGCTCAATGTCCCGAGTTAACATTACAAAGTGTATTCCTCCTCTGGCTGAATCCTTCCGCTGTTTTTTTTATTTTTTATGTTTTAACTGTTGCAGACCCTTTTTCAGGTAGTAACATGTATTTGGTTGTAAGTCATGTGAGCATGTTTTTGGTTGGTCAATGATTAAAAACACATTCTTCAGTCTTTGTGTACGTGACTAAAAAAAAATGACGTTTTGTATATATATATTTTTTTTATAATATATTTACTAGGTTTGTTTATCGCATTAGAAAAAAATTCTTTGCCTACTGATCTTTCAGAACTGCTACAAAAAGAAATAGAAAATCTTTTTTTACTTGTTTTTTTCCTCCGTCGAGAATCTCATTTTTGCTTCCAGTTTTACAGGTATAAAAAACAGGTAATAGAAACATTATCCGATATAGTTTCATGTGTAGTGACAAAGTTATACAACTGGAGGAACAATTCTGCTGTACTGTGACAAATTGAAAAATAGATAGAAAAAAAAAGGAGATTAAATTGAAAAAAAGAAAAATACAATGGCTTATAATGTAGGATAGCTTGAAAGTGCAATGTTGTCCTGTCTCTTGAAATACTGACATATTTATTTACAAAATAGCCCTTTTGCTAATTTTATAGAAAATATATAATAAAGTCTTCTAATTTGACAGATAGCGTATATGATAATGTTGACTAATTTTATAGATACTGTATATGAAAAAAAAAATATGTAAGAAAATGTAAGAAAAATCTGAAATGATAATTCCTGACTCACTGATTCCTGTATCTTTGATTTACAACCTCGGGATTTTTTTTTTTTTAAATTCTTTATTTTCAATGACAGAAAATTCAGCCTTGAGAACAGTACTTGGGCTTACGCAGAAGCCAAAATTCGCGTTTTACAATAGTTACATAGTAATACAGAAAGAAGAGAATGGATTGTTAGATGGTATTGTAACTGTTCAGAATACTTCCTTGCGGTCCCTTTCTGTCAGGGCTTTTACATTTATATAAAAAACTAAACAGCTTTAAGTGTTAACTTTAAACAATATAAAGATAGGATGTGTAGCCAACACCTTCATGTGTGTCGTATATTTTTTTTTTTGTGTAGATTTTTTATTTCATAAAAAAAAAAGGAAGTGCACATGTGTGTCGATGGCTGGGCTTGTGCCGGAGCCTCGAGAAAGGTGCATATATGGGTTATAGCTGGCTGGCTTGCGCCAAAGCCGCCGAGGGAGTGCATACATGTGTGTCAATGCTTTAGGCTTGCACAGAAGTCGGGACAGCAGTGCACATGCGTGCCTGTACAGTGGCCTGTGCAGAAGCCTCGTTGCATTGTCAATTGGTTCAGTTGCACCCTGGTGAGGGTGAGCACGTCAAGGCAAGGATCACGGTTATGGTCAGCGCTAATCTCGCCAGCGGTTAATTTGTCATCTTTTGGTGTGCTGAGGTAACTCTGCGTGGTTTGTCCGTGAGGTCTTGCCTTGACCACACGTCACTCCAATTAGTGTGATTTTGTACAGGTGTTAGCTAAACATATCATAACAGGTAGTCTAAAATTTAAAATCTAGTGTTGATTAGCAACATTGTATTTAATTATACGGTGAGTTGGTATCGCTGTCTCCACGGCTCGGACGAGGGGCGATGTGTGTCCCTTTATCGTTGGCCTTATGTGAGTGTACTAGCTCCCTGTCCACCCTCTGTGTTTTCCTGATATTGTTCCCATAGATCCCATATTTTACTAAATTTTTTGGTGGTGTGCCTGACCAGGGACGTTAATCTATCCATTAGATAATTATCTTTTATTTTTGCTACTACCAGTGCTACCGGGGGCATTTCCAGACATAGCCATTTCTGTGCCAGTGCTCTACGGGCTGCTAAGTATATCATATTTAACAGTTGTTGTTCTGGGCGTGGGAGGCCGTCTGTTGGCCTTGATAGGAGGCAGGCCCAGGAGTCCGGTGTCAGTGGTCTCTGCAATATGTTAGTGCTTAGTTTGATGATTTGCACCCAGTAGGTCTGTACTAAGGGGCACTTCCACCACATGTGTACATAGGTGCCTTGTTCCCCGCAGCCGCGCCAGCACAGGTCTGTGGGGGTGATCCGCATGCGGAATTGTTTCAATGGTGTGGTGTACCATCTAAAGAGTGTTTTAAATGACTGCTCCTGCAGAGTGACACATATTGATGATCGGGCCGTGGCATCCCAAATGTCCTGCCAGTCGGAGCCCTCTAATGTCTCCCCAAGGTCTGTCTCCCACTGGTCCGTGTATCGTAGCTTTCCCCATTCCTTGGCCTCCCCGCTAAGGTGGGAGTATAGTAGAGATATTAGTCCACTGGGGTGCTTTTCCTGGTAGCATATATTTTCAAAAAGGTGAGCGGGAGAGAGGCCGTCTCCTTGACTTCTTTTGAGTTAGCGAAGTCACGTAATTGGAGGTAGCGGAAGAAATCTTTGGTGGTAAGAGGGGATTGTTCCCTGAGTTGGTCGTATGTTACTATGTGGCCATTGTTATATAGGTGGCAGTACCTCTGGATGCCTGCTCTTTCGAGTCCGCTAAAGTCGCCCGCTGTCATACCTGGTGGGAAAGATCGGTTTCTGAATACTGGAGACATTGGCGAGGGGAACCTGCTTAGGGAGTATTTAGTCGCTGTTAGATCCCAGATTCTTAGGGAGTTCGTTATTACTGGGCAGGTCACTCTGGGGATTGCTCTATGTGTCTTGTGTAGCCAGGGGTAGAGTTGCGGTAGATCTTGCCCCATTAGTGAGGTTTCAAGTTCTACCCATTGACGCGTGTCCGGTGTGGAGTGCCAATATGCTATCTGCGCTATCTGCGCTGCTAAATAGTAGAGGTACATGTTCGGTAGTCCCAGTCCCCCTCTGTCTTTGGGCCTGTACAGGAGTTTCCTGGCTATTCTGGGTCGTTTCTTTTGCCAGATGAACCTATCTATTGCCTTTTGTAGTGTGGCTAAGTCACTCCTTTTAACTTGTGTGGGCAGGGCCTGGAACATGAATAGTAACCTGGGTAGAATATTCATCTTGATTGAGTGGAGCCGTCCTATCCATGAGATGGGTTTGTCTGTCCATTGCTCTAGGTCTCTTTGGAGTGTGCGAAGTAGTGGGGAGTAGTTAGTGTCGTGTAGGAGTTCGTATTGTGCAGTAAGTTTGACCCCTAGATAGGGTATGTTATTAGCTGTGATGGGGAGTCGGTATCTATCGTATATTGTGTTTTTGTCTTGGGTCTGAATGTGGAATGGTAGTGCCATGGATTTGACCAGATTCACTTTATAGCCCACAAGAGATCCGTAATTGTCTAGGAGTTTGGTCAGATGTTCCATGGATGTCAAGGGGTCTGTAAGGGTCAATAGCACATCGTCCGCATAAGCGGAGACTTTGTAGGATTTCCCCGCTACCTTTATTCCATGTATATGTGGGTGTTGGCGTATGGCTAGTAGTAATGGTTCCAGGGAGATGGCGAAAAGCAGTGGTGATAAGGGGCAACCTTGGCGTGTACCGCTATGCAGGTGGAAGGGGGTCTTTGTGGCTCCTGCTATCAGGGTTTGGGCTCTCAGGTTAGTGTAGAGGGCTCGCGTGGCCTGGATGTAGGTCCCTGGGAAGCCCCATTCTTCCAGTAGACCAAACAGATATGGCCATTGCACCCTGTCAAAGGCCTTCTCTGCGTCCAGGGAGATGGCCAGTGAAGGTTGTTCAGACTTTTGCATGTACCATGCGAGCACCACCCCCCTACGTGTGTTTTCATATAATTGTCTACCGGGGATGAACCCCACTTGGTCCGGGTGAATTAAGTGTGTTAGCATCGGCGCCAGCCTGGTCGCCAGGATTTTAGCATATATTTTAAGGTCCGCGTTGATTAGTGATATGGGCCTGTAGTTTGATGCGAGCTCATTGTCTTTCCCGGGTTTCGGGATGAGTGTAATGTTGGCTAGTGCCATATCGGCATCCGGTGCGCCTCCAGTCATGAAGTGGTTATATAGGGAAGTGAGGTGGGGGGCTAGTTCTTCTTTAAATTTTTTGTAGTACCCTATTTCGTAGCCGTCCGGGCCTGGGGCTTTGTTACCTTTCAGGATCGCTATAGCGGTTTCTACTTCTAGTTGGGTAATGGGTTCTTGTAGGGCCATGTTGTCAATGTCTGGTATCCGAGGTAGCTTGATGTTGGTGAGGAATGTTCGTAGTGAGGAACGTAGTTGTTCCGGTGTGTTTTGTGGGTGGTGGGCCTGCCCGTATAGGTTTGAGTAAAACTCTGTGAATACTCTGTTGATATCTTGGGGGGTCGTCGCTATTGTCTGGGTGTGTGTACGTAGTCTCGTGATGGGTTTGTGGTCACTGCGGGGGCGCAGTGCTCTGGCTAGTAGGGAGTCCATTTTGTTGGACTTTTCGTAGAACAGCCGTCTAGATCTCTGGATGGAGTGTGCTACCCCCTCAAGCAGGATCCCCTTAATTGAGTGCCGTAAAGCGGTAAGTTCCGCTAGTTTTTCGGGTGTGGGGTTTTGTTTGTGCTGATGTTCCGCTTTTCTCAAAGCGTTTTGAAGGTCTATTAGTGCTTGGGCGTTGCGTTTCTTTTTATATGTTGCTGCTCTAATGAAGTGTCCTCTCAGGACCGCTTTGTGCGCTGCCCATAGCGCTACTGGGTTCGCTTCGGGTGTGTTGTTTTGAGTGAAGTATTCAGCTAGTAGGGTACGTGTGTCGTTGCATATTGAGTCACTATTCAATAGGCTAGTGTTAAGGCGCCAGGTCCATTTGAGTTTGTTTAATGTGAGTGATATGTCCGCATGGTCCGACCAAGTGATACTTCCTATGTCTGTGTGCACAAGCTTGGACATCCCCACTCCGTTGAGAAAGATGTGGTCAATTCTCGAGTATGTGCCGTGTGGCGCTGAGTAGTATGTATAGTCACGTGTGTCTGGGTGTTGGAGTCTCCAGGGGTCGAGGAGCTGCGTGTTTGTGAGGAATGTGTGCATTAGTTTGTCCTGTGCCCCCCTCCCTTGGGATCTGGAAGACCCTGTTTTTGTACTTCTGTCGATTGCCGGGCTTGGCACCGCGTTGAAGTCGCCCCCCACCAGCGTAATCCCCCCCCTTTCAGCGTTAATTATTGTCGTGAGGGTGTCCCAGTAGCTCAGATCTGGTATGTTGGGCGCATAAACATTGATGATTCTTATCTTGGTATTGTGTATGGAGCCTGTTAGTACGAGGTAGCGGCCCTCTGGGTCAGCTAACGTCCCTGTCACCTGTAGTGGGCAATTTTTGTGCACCAATATCGCTACTCCGGAGCGTTTGTGTAGCGCTCTCGCTTCGTGGGTCTGTGGGAAGTATCTGTCTTTCAGGGTTACTAATGCTGTTCTGGGTATGTGGGTTTCTTGTATGAGGGCAATGTCTGTCTTGCGTGATTTCAGATCCCTTAACAGTAACCTGCGTTTGTTCGGGGTGTTCAGCCCCTTAACGTTAAGTGAGATAATTTTTAGGGCCATTTGTGGGGTGGGGCTCTAGAGGTGTGTTGGTGTGTTTGTGTGAGCACCTACTTTGTTGTGTGGTTCGTTTCCCACTTTCCGTGGTTGGACCCCCTCCGTCCGAGCCGCGGGCAGCAGCAGCAGTGGTTTAGGGTGTGTCTTCGTCTGTGGAGATGTTTCACAAAAAACCTCTACTGCAATTGGAAATTACACCGTTAGCAATTGAAAAATGAACATAAACATAAACATTCATAAACAGTAATGAAAAACAGAAATGAATAGCAGAAATGAAAACTCTGGTCTTACACCCTGCCAGAGGTGGCTGGGGGCGTGGGTGTTCTCTATCCGGATGGTGTGTTGGTCCGGACGTATCTTTACTATAGAGTACGGTGTATCTGGGTTGTGTGTGTTCGGTGGTAGTGCTGGGGTGTTAGGGCCTCTGTAAAGGTGCCGGTCAGTCCCAACCTGCACTGGTGTAGGTGACACTGAGGACGTGTCAACAGGTGTCGCCGGTCCTGAGGCAGTGTGTGGTGTGGCGATGATGGTGCAGCTGATGTGGCTGCTGGGATGTGTGTGCGGTGTCGTTGGTGTGTGGCGTGCATGTGTCGGTGGGCAAGCAGGCACTTGTAATTGTCATGTTCGTTTGGAGCTGGGGTTGAACCTAAGTTCAGTTTTCTTTATGGGGTATGTCATGTTTGGGGAGTGTAGGCTAGGTTCCCGGGTGGGTATGTCTTTACGACCTCAGTTGATATCAGAGGTATTGGTGTTTTTTTTGTTTTTTTTTCCTGGGAGGGGGGGGAGGGGAATGGGATGGCTATTTCACCGCTCTCTAATGAACCTTTGTATGTGTGTGTGGGGATGGGACCTGCGGCCCTCAGCTATGTCTCCCCTTCGTGCAGTCGGGGGGCAGCAGGCAGCCTGCGTCTCTGAGTGCTACTGCCCCCCAAAACATTAACAGTAAACATATACCATACGACCTGGTTCGTGAGTGTCTTTTTTCCCCCCTCTCTTAGTGGTTGTGAGGGGCAGGTAAATAAAGTCCACTTGATAGGCTCCGCTTACGCGTCCCCGGCGGTAATGTCTGTGAGTCATCTTGTGTTATCGCTCTGCGGTGGTGAGGTGGTGGGGTGATTCTGCTGGGGTCCGATGTGGTGTATCAGGAGCCTGTTGCAGTTAGCGGTGTCATGTAAGTTTTTTTTTTTTTTTTTTTCTCCCGGTTGTTTGTGTGGTGTGGTCGTCTTTAGTTGCTTGAATCCTCTGTGTGGAGGCCTAGCCGTCGTGATTCCTTTACGGCCTCTGCGCTGTCGGGAAATCTCTTCTTCCATGCTCGTCTGAGGATCCCCTTCTTTGTCTCTTGGGAGGTGAGCGTCGTCTGTGTTCCCCTGGGTGTTGAGCCAGGGACTGCGCTGGGTCCATGGCATACCAGTCCATTATGCGTACCTCAGTGAGATTTAGTGCTCTTATGAATGGTATCACGTCTTTATGTTCTGCTATGATGTGGTTAGTCCCTTTGATCGTGACAATGAGAGCGAGGGGAAAGCCCCAACGATATTTGATGTTTCTAGTGCGCAGTTGGTCTGTGACCGGCTTCAGTTGACGCCTTGCCTGGAGGGTGAGCCATGAGAGGTCTTGATAAATCTGGATCTCGTGCCCATGGAACAGTAATGGCGGAGTGGTATCTCTTAGCTTCTTCAGTATTCGGTCTTTGTCTGCAAAGTAGTGCAGGCGGCATATGATATCTCTTGGGGCGTCCCTGTTGTTGCCTTTGGGTCTGAGTGAGCGGTGTGCTCTGTCAAAGTGGATCGGTGTTGAAGGTGGTTTTTCCAATAGTAAATTAAACAATTCTTGCAGTGTTGCTGGTATGTTTTCAGCCTCTTTTTCGGGTAGACCCTTAATTCTGAGGTTGTTCCTGCGCCCCCTGTTGTCTATGTCATCCAGCGATCTTTGGAGCTGTGACATGTGAGTTTCATGGGCTTCTAGGCGGTCTGTCAGGGTGGTCATTTGGGTCTGTAGCCTTCCCCTGTCTCCCTCTAGGTCTTGGACACGGAGGCCTACCTGCCGGATTTCAGCTCCCAGACCCTCCATCTTGTGTTGGAAGGAGGATTCCAGCTTCTGTAGCATGGTGGCGAGGTCTGCCTTGGAGGGGAGATTTTGAAGCAGGACCTTTATATCCTGGTCTGCTGGGGCTGCTGATGCCTCTGATACAGCTGGGCTAGGTGGGTTGGAGAGGCGCTCTCTCGCCGTCGGCGCCATGTTTGCCTCCCCCTGATCCGGCGGGCGGCCGGCATAATCTTTAAATAGTTGCGATACCGGCCGCGGTTTTTCGGCGGGTGCCTTCCCGCTGCTTGTGTGGGCGCTATGCGCCCGTTTGGGATTCCCCATGTGTGTGGGTGGTCGCCCCCCGCTGTTTTTAGTGCCTGCGGTGCCGGAGCCGACCTAACATGCGGCCATCTTCGTCGACGGTCGGCCACGCCCCACAACCTCGGGATTTTAATCCTACTCTGGTCATCTCCCTGTCAGTCACTGAACAAAAGCACAATTATTCAATGTGAACTGTTGAATATTCAAAGTGAATTTAAAATTTTAGGCTGAACTGAAACCATAGGTACCTCTGATAATTTTTCTTATTTCTCTATTTGTCCTAACATTTTAAATACCTGACAATTCTCACTGGTGAATATCCCCGTAAAAAGTTGAGATCTCTGTTAATAGTGAAACTGTTGCTTTGTGTGTTTTGTATCACAGAGCACATAAGAATGTATGATGTCACACTTATATACATTTATACCAGTATTAGAAAAAGGGTCCAGGCATTCCAATGTCTTCAGGCACCTTTATTAGAACATGTGGAACATGCAACGTTTCGACTCCCAATGGAGTCTTTGTCAAGCCATTGGGGGTTACCTTCTTCAGTATTATCTTCTTGGATTGTGCTGGCCCTTGGTTCAGCTAAGCACCCTGTCTTAAGTGAATTGAGTGTGGTTCCTTTTCCATTTTTGAAACTCATATACATTAAGTCATTTGTTATGTAGGTGAATGAGAAAAGCTTAGAGAAAAGTACTTGCCACAATCTTATGTAGGTGTAAGAATTTAATTTTCTTTAATTTAAAAAAAAAAATACTCTGAGCAGAGATTTAAGAAAAATGTCTATCTTCATATTTACCATTAGCTTATTCTCTTATTCCTCGTGAAATTGGTGTCAGCAGGGGGAGGTAAGGATGCAAAGTTGTTGTTTTTTCCGCAACACCACGCATCAGCCATAATACACAAGCTTATTAAATGCATTATTTTCTCTCAGTTACGTTCTCTTTTTTGTTTTGTTTGTTTACAAATGTGAGATTTTCTTTCACTTTTAAATCCCTTTCCCACTGAGCCACACATGAAGCACATATAAGCCACGTGTTTTGCTACTCAGAATATGAGATGACTGTGTGAGGTTTTGTACATTCACGTGGATCTAGCTGTCAAAGGCATGTTTTTTTGTTTTCCAATAGAAAAATCTAAGATAAGTATGGTGGTCATGTGTTGCGTATTTAATATTTTTCACAAATATGGGTTGAATTGTCATTAATATCTACATGGGTTAAACTTATGCTTAAAGAACACTTTAACATTAGGGACCAAAACATGTATTCCTAACATCAGAGTGTTATACTAACTATTTAGATTATTAGGCCCCCCTTAATTAAGTAAAATAAAGCATTATACTTACCTTATTGCTCCAGGTGCACAGGTATCGCTGCAGCCACCCCACCTCTGCTGGCTGAGATCATCAATAATGATGATCTCAGCCAATCCAATACCAATCCAATGCTTCTGAATAGAGATGCATTGATTAAATGCTTCTCTTCAGGGAGCGTTCGGTGTCTCCAAGCATTCAGGAAGCAGAGTGTCTCTAGTGGTTATCCAAGTAATAGCTACTAGGAATGGAATTAGACAGCAATGTAAACACTACCTTTTTGAAAGAAAAGGTACTGTTTACATGGCTGAGGCTACATGGACAGGCTATAAGCCTCAGAACCAGTACATCAAGCTGTACTGGTTATGCTGCTTAAGATTCCCTTAACCCCTTAAGGACCAAACTTCTGGAATAAAAGGGAATCATGACATGTCACACATGCCATGTGTCCTTAAGGGGTTAAAGAACAAGAAGTATTTTACTACTGAAAAATACTGGACATTGTTAGAGAGTGGCGTTAATACACCATTCACGTTGTCAATGGATCAAATAGCTATATTTTTCTTTTAAGTATGTCGTACAAAAAGGATATTTTGTCTAATCCTCCTTTCATGTAAACAGTGAGGTTTATTGATGACATTTGGGAGGTTTTTTAAACTCTCAAATTGTTACATCTTTTTGTAATTCATGCTTTATTCATGTAAGAAAACTTTTGCTCTCGTTTTCAGCTCTTTTCAAGAAACAAATCTAAAACAAATGTTAGCTTGAAAACTACTGGGCACGTGGGAAACACATGCGGCTTCCTTTGAAATGTATTGATTTCGGTGTTGTATTGAAGAATACAGAACCCTACAATTGATGAGCTTTCAGAGGCTGGAATGCAGATTTAAACTGAGTTTGCAGTGTAAACAAATTGTGCCCCAGCGACTGAAAAAAACAACAACAAATACGTATTAGCTAGGAGAGTCTTTTGTAAAATCCTTGCATCCAAATGTCTCCACATATAGGCTTTAAATATGAGCAATCAACATTGTTTTCAGAAAATTACACTATTGAATACAGCATTGAAAAATCACCTCTAACTTGTGTTAACCTTTTTTTCATGTCATGCTCCATTTTCTTTGAAATGTATATTAAAGATTTAGCAATTGACACCACAATCTAGTTCCGTCCTGGCACAGCCAAGGCACAGCGCATTGGAGGACCAGAGACAGAAGCATAGTTGCTATTTCTCCTACTCTCTCTATAATGATTGACAGGTGCAAAAGGCAGAACTTATAACAATAATTAACAGGGAGCCAAGATGGAAGCACCCACGTCAGTTTCTCAGTAATGTGACCGACTTCCAAAAGACAGCGTCTAATGGAAAAAATGCTATCTGGAGATTTCAAAACACCCGAGGTAGAATAGTTCATACTATATTGGCAAAGTGTAAGGCTCCTTCCCCGTTCTTCAATCTGATTTAGTCGATTTTCCAAAGAATAATAAATATAAATATTATATAGACGTAATAATGAACAAGTTTAAAACAAGATACAGATCACAAAGTTCTCCTCAAGGAATAAGCTACTTGACGTTGCCAACTGTTCATACATTAAATTATCTGTGTGTAGATATGGCCTCTGTGCTATCGTGGTGCAGTCTGGTATACAAAAAATATAGCTGTTACGGACGGCTGGTCCTAGACTCAGTCCCCTAAAGTGATCTACTGCTATTTTCCTGCTGAGTCAGGTTGTTTTCACTTTTAGTAAATGATCTCCAACACTTATCTTCCTGTAAAATATATTTCTCTCCTGTTTGGTAGAAAGAGAAGAACTCAATTTCCAGCACTGAGCAAAGATCAGGGCGCACTAGAGATTCAAGTCAAGACCTGGGTGTTTATGGCAGTAATAATTCCAGAGTAGAAGCATAATATATCACCATGGCCTGGGCCCTTTCTCTTGTCCTTAGATGAACTGATGCATGGGATTGATTGACTAAATGCAGCTTGTTTTGGACACGTGTGGGGCCGTGTTAGGATAACAAGTGCTTTTAAATGATAACCATTCATACAGTAAAACATGTTTGGGGCTAGTCACTAAGGCCTCAATTTTGTTAGAACAGTACGTCTTTTTAAAGGGTTTTTAGGCTTTCAATAAGCCATTTATTGGTTTGGAGTGATTAAATAGACACCAATAAAGGCATACCAGAAGCTGCTAATTATCATTTTGAATATTGAAACTGCTATTATTATTATTATTATTAACATTTATATAGGGCCAACATATTCCGCAGTGCTTTACAATTATAGAATGGGAACAACAAGTAATTGACATCCAGAATACTACAGAGACAAGAGGTGGAGAAGGCCCTGCTGAAGCGAGCTTACAATCTATGAGGCAGAGGTAAAGACACACAAGAGGAATAACAGCATTTAGAGTGAAGGAGGGATTGGTGTTTAAGATGCCTGTGTTGAAATAAGCTACTAAATGTGATGTGTAGAACAAGCAAACAGTAGCAGGAGGGAGAGTGTGCTGGGCTATGGAGACGTGGGAACTGATGAGGGCACTGAAATGAGAGAAACGTTGCCCAGGAATATGGCAGGCCATCCTAAAGAAGTGTGTTTTCAGTGACCTCCTAAAAGACTGGAGGCATAAGGTAGGGGATTCCAAAGTAATAGGGCAGCCCTTGATAAATCCTGCAGATGAGAGTTGGCATTGTGGAAATGAGCAAATGTCAGGAGAAGGTAATTTGCCGAGCTACAGGGATGTATTTGTTGACTAAAGAGTAAATGTAGGGAGGAGTAAACTTAGTGAGGGTTTTGTAGATTATTGAATTGAATTCTGAAGGGTACAGGAAGCCAATGTAATGATTGGCAAAGGGCTGATGTGTGGAAGTAGTGGTCATTCAGGAAAATGATCCTGGCTGCAAGACTCATTACAGACTGAAAAGGGGCAAAGCGAGTATTTGGAAGGCCGATGAGCAGTGAATTGCAATAGTCAAGTTGGGAAATGATGACTGCACGAACAAGTGTCTTAACTCCATTTTGAGTTAGAAAAATGCATATGCAGGCAATTTTTTAAAGGTATAAGTTATTGGATTTTGAGACGACTGGATGTGAGGAGAAAGGGTAAAACCTGAGACGAAATTACACCAAGGCATTAAGTTTGAGGGGTTGGGGTAATAGGTGTCCCATTGATGTGCAGGGAGATAGATGAAGGAGGACTGTTTGAGAATGTAAAGATGAGACGTTCAGTTTTTAAAAAGATAAAAATGTTTAAGCTGTTTACATTGTGACAGCTCTGTGTGGCTCTGACGGTCTCTTTATTGCTACAAATAGACAGTCAGGTCAGATGCTGCAGCCCCCCATCAGCCAAGGATAAACTCATATTTTCTCTCTGTTATTTAAAACAAAAGGGAATAAATAAATAAAAGTGTCAGTAAGAAAGAAAGATCTGATATTGGTGCGTTTTATTGAAATGGAAGAGGGATTAAAGCCAAGTGCAAATCCTGCGGAAAATAATTGATGGGACTGATGTCAAGAACCATTTCGGTAGTTTGTTTATTAAATTTGAATTGCATATATTAATCTAATTGTCAGGCTGTAACGTTTTCCTAGTGAATGTCTTACTCATTCAGTTTGTTAATCTGCAGTTCTACAATGATGATACAAAGCTGAATTGATTTATACACAGTATATTTCTTAAACAGCTCTTCACAGAGATTATTTAAAATGCAATTGATCATCAAATATTAGCATTTTTCATCTAATAATTTGTCATGTAGACAAAATAATCAAATTTTCTTTTCTGCGCGTTTTAGCCTTCATTTAAAAATCTGTGTTTGTGTCCCTTTGTGTGTGTGTGTGTGTGTGAGTGGGGTCTGTCATAAGAAAAAATAAATAATTTTTTTCTATGTTATATGCTACTTTTTAAAATGCAACATTAAAGGGACACTACAGGCACCCAGACCACTTCATCTAATTGACGTGGTCAGGGTGCAATGTCGCTGTACCTCTCAGTCCTGAAATTTAAAACATTGCAGTTTTAGATAAACATCAATCTTCACATTGCAGTATTAACACTGCCTCCAGTGGCTGTCTACCAGACAGTCACTAGAGGTTGTTCCAGGAGTTTCATAGAGTTTGACTCCGTGAAGCAACACTGAATGTCCACATGCTCTGCATGTTGACATCAATGCGTCAAAGAAACCCCGATGGAATGTATTGAGGTTTAATGTGTGCAACGCACTTGCTGTGCCTGCGCATTGGTCCCCCCATTGGTTGACGTCAGTGGAGGCGGAGTGCGACCCAGCGCCGACAGCCATTGCTGCTGGAATCGAGTAAGTGAATAAAGGGTTATTTCACCCTTTACATTGCCTGGGTGGACAACTGGCATAAGAACACTTTAGGACTATAATTACATTGTATTCCTAACACTAAAGTGTTCCTTTAACATGACTCACCTCCACCTAACAAAAAAGTTAATACTCGCTGCACAATTAGAAAGGTTTTAGTTTTTTTGTTTTTTTCTTGTTAACTGTCAGTGAACATGTGATTAACAGTAACTGTCAAGGAACCTGCACATTTCGGGCCAAAAATAATTAATTCGAAAAATTCTGCAGTTCTACTGACTGCAATTTGACTGTTTTGGTTGAACCATTTTAGTAAATGACTCTGTTAGTGAGTAAAAACAACCGTCAATATCACATAGTACAAATCAGGTGGTGCGCATGTTGTCTGTGACGATAATGCAATCATGAACATGCCCCTCGCCTGGCTCCACCTTCCCCACCCCAATTTTATATCTGACAAACTTGGCAGTTCTGTTATAGCTATATGTACCACACCTTAATACATTCTATTTAGTAGTATTTACATATTCAAACATACTCAATAATACTCAAGGTGTAACTTGTCGGACAATTTAATGTGAAATTAAACTTGACGCCAAAATAACAGAAAACAGCTGCCTTGGAGAATTTTTCGAGTTCAGCTGTTTTTGCCAAAAATGTTATGTAAAATTCTCTTTACACATAACAAGAACACATTTTATGTAGAAAGCAAATATAACAAGACAAGCTTGAAATGATGGCAAAACGATTTCAGCCTTGAGTGAGTGACCCCCTCCAGCAGAGGGCAGCTGTGAGAGCTATGTGACGGACTGCCTGGCACCCCAACCTGGTGCCTCCCAATCAATGCTCCTAGTGCTCACTGAGGACTCCAAGCACTCCACCAGACACCAAAAGAAGTCTATTTGTGGTTTTGGTCCATGCGGTTTGGTTGGGGTCTTGCCGTCCTCCTCCCACCCTGGACCCAAGACCAGCATCCAGCTTCCAGTGGGTGAACCTCTCTTATTCCAGAGAGTCTAGCAGGAACAGCTCTTATAAGAGCCAGTGATTATAATTATTATTATTATGTTATTATTTATATAGCGCCATCAAATTCCGCAGTACTTTACAATGGGTGGACGAACGGACATGTAGTTGTAACCAGACAAGTTGGACACACAGGAACAGAGGGGTTGAGGCCCTGCTCAATGAGCTTACATGCTAGAGGGAGTGGGGTAAATTGACACAAAAGGTAAGGATAGTATTAGACTAGTGACAGTTGCAAGAGAGGAATCAGTTGAGAGCTATTAACAGTTTAATTGATACACTTTTATGAAGAAGTGGGATTTTAATGATTTTTTGAAGGAGTGGAGACTGGGTGAGCATGTAACATAGGAGGGAAGTGAGTTCCACAGGAATGGTGCAGCCCTCGAGCAGTCTTGAAGGTGAGCATCAGAGGTGGGAGTACGGATAGAATATAGACGTAAGTCTTTAGCAGATAGTAAGGGCCTAGACGGGACATTCTTGTGTATTAGGGAGGATAGATAGGTGGGAGCAGCATTATATAGAGATTTGAAAGCAAGTATCATAATTTTAAATGGAGCCCTTACAGGAAGCCAATGTAGGGACTGACAGAAGGGTGAGGCGTGGGAGGTGCGGGCAGACAGGAAGATGAGCATCAACGCCGCATTCATTATGGACTGTAACAGTGCAAATTGGGAGCACGTAAGACCATTGGGAGTATAGTGATATAGCAATCCCCAGGGTAAATGTAGCTGTCCCCTGCACACATGAGACGAGGCTCTATGTTGAGGGTGAAGAGGAAATGATTTTAATGGTGCCACACTTGGCCTTTTCTGACACTCCACATGCAAGGGTCACTCCCACATGGACCTTGTGGGGAACTCCGTTACAAAGTCACAGATCAATAATAACAGTGTTACAATGCATGACACTCCCATATACAATACAATAAGCCTTCCCTTTACTTGGCAGATAATTGAGTCAAGCATTATACTAAACTCAATTATCTCCAAACACATAAAACACTAATTCTTACAAAAAAAAACAAATACCTTAAAACACATAAAATCCCACAAACGTTACATCCCCTGATAGCCCTGATCTGGGTAACCAACATATCCAAAAATCACCCCGATCAGTTCAGGGGTTCAGGAATTTCCTGGAAGTCATAGTTTTTACCGATCGAACGCAGTGTCCCATACCCAAAACGGTTTCATAGAATCACGGCTAAGTGCCGCTTGCGACCGACCGGGAAGCGCAAAGTCTTCATGCCGAAAATAGTTCCATAGAATAGAGGCTAAGTGCCGCTGAGGGACTGACCGGGAACCGCAAAGTCTTCATGCCGAAAATAGTCTATTTGTGGTTTTGGTCCATGCGAATGGCCGCCAGGGAGCTAGCGTTCGGTTCTAAGGAAAGTACCGAACCAGGGGGAATAAAATATGTGTCTTTACAGTCGTTGACTTGGTCCGTAGTCTTTTGTCAAGAAGCTGGCCAGCAGGCCCTTCCAAGCTCTTTTTTTTATTGAAACATATCAGACATCTAAAGCACTTTTTTTTTCATTTTACAAAAAGTGCAGATTTTAGTAAAAATTTATAAATTTTATAAATCAACCTGGTTACACATGCCCGACTATCAATCAGACAGCAGGTCCTGTTACTTCCTGGTTGATTAACTCAGTGGAGCTAAACTCAAGAGGCAGCAATTGCTCAGAGCACCTACCTTGCAAAGACTTCTCATTGAGCTGCACTGGGAAGTCTGTGGTTGGACAGCCACAGAAAGTCTGAGCTGGGGAATAAGGGAAGGCTTGTAAAGATTCAGACAAGATATGCAGCATCTGACCCCAATATCCACAATGAAAAAATGCATAATCAACCCCTTAATGCATAATCAACCCCTTAAGGACTGGACTGTTTTTGCGATGTTGTACATTTGCGACCAGGCCTCTTTTTACACTTTTGTGGTGTTTGTGTTTAGCTGTAATTTTCCACGCTCTCATTTACTGTTCCCATACAAATTATATATTGTTTTTTTCAGGACAAAATGGGTTTCCTTACATACTATTATTTATATAATCTCATGTAATTTAATTTAGAAAAAATAAAAAAAATATGATGAAAAATTGAAAAAAATACATGTTTTTTGACTTTTACTTGAAAAATCTTTTACTCATCTACAAAGGTGAATGAAAAAAACTGCTAAATAGATTAAAAATTTTGTCCTGAGTTTAAAAATACCCAGTGTTTACGTGCTTTTTTCCTTTTTTTTTTGCAAGTTATAGGGCTATAGGTACAAGTAGGATATTGCGGTTTTAAAACATAAATTTTTAAAATGTATCAATAGTGACATTGTAACACTATAATCTGTCATAAATCTCTGAATAACACCCCACATGTACATATTTTTTTTTTTAAGTAGACAACCCAGGGAATTCAATATGGGGTATGTCCAGTCTTTTTTAGTAGCCACTTAGTCGAAAACACTGGCCAAAGTTAGCATTCATATTTGTTTGTGTGTGAAAAAAGTAAAAAAACTAAATTGAACGCTAATTTTGGCCAGTGTTTGTGACTAAGTGGCTACTAAAAAAGACTGGACATACCCCATTTGCAATACTTTGGGTTGTCTTCTTTTGCAAATGGTATGCCATCATGGGGGTAATTCTCATTCCTGGGCTACCATAGGCAACGTAACCAACCTGGCCTTTTTCAATGTAAAAATATCTGACCCATATATTTGACCCTGTAACTTTCAAAAAACGCTATAAAACCTGTACATGGGGGGTACTGTTATACTCAGGAGACTTTGCTGAACACAAATATTAGTGTTTCAAAACAGGAAAACATATCACAACAATTATATCATCAGTAAAAGTGCTGTTTGTGTGTGAAAAATGCAAAAAAAAGTCACTTATACTGACAATATCATCGCTGTGATATGTTGTACTGTTTTGAATCACTAATATTTGTGTTCAGCGAAGTCTCCTGAATAAAACAGTACCCCCCATGACAGGTTTTAGGGTGTCATAGAAAGTTACAGGGTAAAATATAGTGCTAGCAAATTAAATTCTCTGGACTTTCGGCCTGGGTTGGCAGGCAGGTCCCTCAAATTGCAATCAATAAAATTACTTAATTATGTAAAAATATTACATAAATACGCATGTAGAATTTAAATATATATGCATATTTATATATTTGAAGTCTACGTATATATTTATATAATTATCTATGTAATTTTGTATATGGACATATGTATATTTCGTATTATTTTTATTTATATATACATAGATATTTATACAATTTTATTCTAAGTGTATTTTGATATAAATATATATATATTAATATCAAAATACAGTTAGAATAAAATTTCATATAGATATATATATATTTTTAAATTATTATTATTTTTACATGTTTTTATTTAATTTAAATGACTTATTATTTGTATTTTATAATAATATATATATACAATATATATAGTTATTATATATATTATATATATTTGTGTAAGGGGCAAAATAGCCGTATATGGAGTAAGGATCCAGCATAAGCTTAGGATAGTGTAAAGGGAGCAAGTCGGTTGTGGTGTGCCGATACCGACGATACGGTAGGCCTGTAAATAAAGAGGGCCCACCAAGGAGTAAGTAAATGGAAAGAAAAGAGAAAGTGTTGAAATGAGGAGTGGGTGGGAGGGTCATTCTGATGCTGACCTCAAGCGATATGAGTCAGGTAAGGGGTGTCCCTTATATAGGGGAGTGAATTAATTTAAGCCCCTCCCACAAATACAAGCAAAACTGCCTTAATACTTGTGTAAGGGGCAAAATAGCCGTATATGGAGTAAGGATCCAGCATAAGCTTAGGATAGTGTAAAGGGAGCAAGTCGGTTGTGGTGTGCCAATACCGACGATACGGTGGGCCTGTAAATAAAGAGGGCAAAAATGAATAATCAAAGATTTAATACAGTCAACAAATATATACAAATTAACCAGACATTTCCTTAAATGCATTACAGTATTTAATTCCTGAAAGGATTTTGAAGGTAAGAATCTAGGACCGAAAGTGGGCACCATTTGTTGTGGGTAGGATAGTATGTTATCTCTACTGTTGGTGCATGTTGACTCATTTCGGAATGTGGTAGAGCCAATAGGTAATGATATGTGTTTACGTACGTGGGATCGTTGAAGACAATGATCTGTCTGAGTGGTGGTGATGGTAGTGGATTCTCTGGCCTGAGAAAGGCATAAAAGGCAATGTGCATGGCTGGTAATGGCCGACTTAGTAGTATAATTGAATGGTTGTAGATCTAATAGGTCCGATAAGGATGAACAGTTGGATGGCTATTGGTAATCTCTGAGAGGAACGTGGGGGAATGGATTCCTGAAAACCTCTGAGTATATTCTTTTCTGGTATGATAGCATGAAGTTTATGGTAGTTTTGGCCATAGGTTATCATGTGTTGTTGAATGCCTGTAAATATATAATTAATGGTGTATGAGATAGTTTAAGGTGGCAAAAATAAGCAAAACTTAGGATAAATTTTGTGACACAGGTTGAGCTATGTCGTGTTCCAATGAGATTCTTTAAGCCAGGTGAAAAGCTGTGTTATGCGTTCTACAAGAATGGGACGAAAGTGCTAGGTGGGATAGTGCATGCTATGCTGCATGAGTATGTCTAATCCATGATTTTGTCTCTGGAACGAAAGAGTGGCCGTGACTGTATGGGTGGCTGTAGGAAGCGTATGATGAACATGCCTGGAATATAAATGAGACAGTTGTCGGCAGGGATGTATACCCCCGTCTGGTACATGAAAGTGAAATGTGATAAGTGGCCAACCAAGTGAGTTCCCAGAAACATCATGAACTTATGGATGAGTAGTGGCGTTTGTTGATGATATGATATGTGCTTAGTTGTCTGAGTAACAACGGATTGATGACCCTGACCATGATTTACCCCATGCCACAGCAGCTGCTACAATGGGGTAGATCCCCCACAGGGGCTGAAGTGGTGGAAAAATTTCCAAACCTGGATGCCATGGCCAACAGCCCCAAAGCAATTGTTCCTGGTAGATCGCTGCCAAACCCGTGGTTTACGCTGCGTCTGACCATCTGGTTGGAGAAGTGTCAGACAATCCTGGAAGGAACATGCTTTTACCATGCCAAGTGGTTAAGAAATCCCCCCCCATGTGCAGGTCTGCTGTTGCTGAGGTGTCTAGGCACCTCTTCTGATCGTCATGTTGGAAGTGTGGAAAAAAGGGGAAAGTACTCTGGATGTGAAAGCGTGGTCTTGTGGTATGATTGGCATGGCAAAATTAAGGAACCTGGTAGGGATTGTAGTTCTTTGTAGTTGTAAGTACTAAGCAGGAGGTAGTGATTGATTTAGTTGAGAATGTTCCCTATTTGTCTTGTGGTAACTTGCGTGTATGGATGCCGACTCAAGTCATATGCCCAGTAATGTGATGATAGTGTCTGCGCCTTCTGTTTCTTATGGGGTACTGGGGCGCCCAAGTGGTCAACCAGACTAAGCTGCCATGAGGCTTCTAGTGAAAAATATGCTTTCTTTGAGCAACAAGAAGTCTTCTAGATAGTGTATGACTGTAATGCCTCTGGATATGTTATCATAACCAGCACAGAGTATCTGCGAATATAGATAGTAGGTTAATCTGTAGCTCGAAAGTTGAGCAGGGAAAGGATTGCCCAATTTATGCCATGTAAGTGCCAGTGTGTAGGGTAGATGGTAGCTATTTACTGCGTTGATGATATTGGTCTTACTTAACCAAGCTTTAACCCATGCTTGAGTGATAGCTGTAAAGGTAGATCAATGGTGTTGTATAGTAAGAAGGGAGTTGAGACTTGGGGTAACGGAGGTGTGTGGTGCCAATAAGTCTATGGTTAGTCTTTGTTTAAGGGAAGATTCCTTGTGACAATACCAATGTGTGTGTTTTGTGCCATGCTGTAAATGGTGGAGATTGGAAGACCACTCTGCAAATCTTGGCTATGAGTGTGTTTTCAGCCAATGGTTTTGTTGTGCTGACTGTAAGTGAGGGCATGCTATATTCCTTGAAGGTGTGTTTATGATACCTGTATGGGAGCCCTTTGAAGCTCCTGAGCTTTAGTAAATCTACTACAAGTCTGGAAGGGTGATGAGTCAGTAGTGTTGAAAATGCATTGGTGTGTACAGATGGTGAGTACGTTATTTGTAAGTTGTATTGGGCCACATGGTTTGTCATGTGCCCTGAACCATTTGAACATATATACAACAGTCTATATGCAATGCAACTACTCATATCAATCGTCTCTGGTAGTTCAGAGGTGCTGGTACCTGGAGCCTGAGAGTGCTCGTCCATTTGTTTGGGACAGAACCCCTTCTGTGTGGGTACCTGCACAAATAAACATCTCTACATATTCCAAATACCAACCCATCCAAGAGATGGTCAGTTCCCGATTTACCTGGAATCCCTGAATCTGACCATCACAGATACATCATCATACATATATATGCCTTGCTTCCCCAATGTGCTGGGATCATACGTGCAGGGTTAACATCTTGTGTGTCATAAGAATTGATTGTACCAGGTAACCGAGTTTAGGTTGGTGCTGGTTGTACAGTAACGTGAGGCCCAGCCTTGTGAGGGCTGTGGTGACCAACTCGAGATTGCCAGTCTGTCATAAAATTTTTTGGCTCATGAGTTTATGAGTGAGGCTAGCATAGCCTGGGTGTCACCTGAGTTGATGTAGCTGGGCCTTCCCCTGCCTCCGTGTTGTCCGTTGATGTATGGAGGAGTTTGAATAACTCTGCTTTCCTTGCTGTAGCAGGGTAGGGGATTTGTCACCTCCTTAGGTCAGTGGTAATGTGTGGGATCGTCCAGGATCTAATTGCTGCAGGACTAGCCACATCTCTTCTGCTTGAAGGTGTATCAATTCTAGCCGGGGTGCTAGGAAGAGGTGATTCTTCAACATCTTTTGGAAAAATACTTAAATAACAATAAAAATGCAATTATTTGTACCCAGGGTTCTTGTACTGGCTTGCTAGCTAAGCCGTAAGGCGAAACGATTAGGCTTGGTGTTTTTTGGTGACTGGTGAGGCCTTTCTAGTTGCCAAGTGGCTTGAGAGGCTCTATCTATGCTTGGCGCGAGGGGATTTTGTGTGGCCACCGAACATTGTGGCAGAATGTTGGCCTCTCGGTGACAGTAACCAGAAAATAGGAAGGGGAGTGACAGGTGAGGCCCTCTCTATGATACAATGCGAGGCGGCTAGCTCACGAGTGGCCCGAGGGGTGTATGCCGAGTGTGAGACGGGGTGTTGGCCTTGCGGGACCACTAACCGAAGCGTAATGCAGAGAAAAAAAAAGGGGGTAATACCTATTGGGCCCTAGAACCCCAATTGCCAGTACGCTATTATTATTCAGGGAAGGTACTGGTAGTATGGTATTGAACCTGACAATCCATATAGGTTTTTTTAGTAGTAACTGTAACCTGAATGGATAAAACCGTATGGCATAAGGAAATATGGCATAGACCAAGCTTATCTTAATACGTACAGTATATGTGAAAAGTAAAGTGCCGTGATGTGTAAATATTAAACATTGTAGCCATACTGGTTAAATATGTATCAATCTTAACCCATTAAGTGCCGTATGTACAAGTGAAAATGTGGTCTGTCCACACCTTGTATGTTGTATGTCCCCTTGCTAGGGGAAAGTCTGTTGCGTGAGCAGCGTGCTGTGAAAAATGTATGTGAACTATATTACCAGTTACGTATATACAGACGCGTCTGCTACTGTATAATAATATATGTATTTATACCAGATGTTGATATACTACTTGCTATGTGAATTGTTGTATGTCTTATTGAATGGTAGGGGTCAGTGAACATGGTGTTGCAAAATGCAAGTGCACTGGAGATCTGCCGAGTGCCCTATAGGTGGCAGTGTAGTTGGATACTGGTTGGTATGTGAAATGTTGTTTGTCTGTTGACCTATAGGTGTAAGTGTTTTGGTGTTTGTAAAACCCCATGAAAATTGTCAATGTACTTGACAGACCTGTAGGTGACAGTGTTGATAGAACCACTGTTGGTCTTGATGTGAAATGTAAATTATTGTGAATTAAACCTGAATTTGAGCCCGTGCTGGAGTTTCATTTATGGTTATGTTTAACCCCGTAAGGACCAAACTTCTGGAATAAAAGGGAATCATGACACGTCACATATGTCTTGTGTCCTTAAGGGGTTAAAACAATCTTATGTGTAATTTATATTGGCTGGTAAATTGTATATGACATGTGAAGACAGTTTTGCTGTTGACCAGTAGGGGTCATAAATGCTGATTGTATGGTAAAAATACCCTTTAACCCCTTAAGGACAAAACTTCTGGAATAAAAAGGGAATCATGACATGTCACACATGTCATGTGTCCCTAAGGGGTTAATCCTACCGTTTGACAGATAGGAGTCAGTATAAAAGCGAAAATGCTGTAGTTAGTTTGTTTGCTTATGAAGTGAAATAAAGTCTGAGAAGACTGTAGTATACCGATTGACCGGTAGGGGTCAGCATGTAGGCGAAAATGCCGTGGTTCGTTGGTTTGTACATAAAATGCAATAATGTCTGAGAAGCCTGTAGTACACCGAATGACTGATAGGGGTCAGTATGTAGGTGAAAAATGCAGTGGTTTGTTGGTTTGTACATAAAATGCAATAATGTCTGAGAAGCCTGTAGTACACAGAATGACTGGTAGGGGTCAGTGTGTAGGGGAAAATGCAGTGGTTTATTGTTTTGTACATGAAAAGCAATAATGTCTAAGAAGCCTGTAGTACACAGAATGACCGGTAGGGGTCAGTGTGTAGGCGCAAATGCAGTGGTTCGTTGATTTGTACATGAAATGCGATAATGTCTAAGAAGCCTGTAGTCCACCGAAAGACCAGTAGGGGTCAGTGTGTAGGTGTAAATGCGGTGGTTTATTGGTTTGTACATGAAAATGCAAACAACGCCTAAGAAGCCTGTAGTACACCGAATGACCAATAGGGGTCAGTGTGTAGGTGAAAAATGCGGTGGTTCGTTGGTTTGTACATGAAATGCAATAATGTCTGAGAAGCCTGTAGTACACCGAATGACCGGTAGGGGTCAGTGTGTAGGAAAAGATGCAGTGGTTCGTTGGTTTGTACATGAAATGCGATAATGTCTAAGAAGTCTGTAGTACACCCAAAGACCAGTAGGGGGTTTAAACGAATGATATGCATGAACATGCAATGGTTTTAGAACAGACAGACAAAATGCAGCAGTAAAGTGAGGACCTGACCCTTGCATGGTGCCGTGGGACTGATGCCTGGCGTAATGGGTAGGTCAACTTACGGTTTGTGAGTCACTTGGACACCATCCACAGCGATAGATTGAAGAAAGAAGGTGGTAGGCCGGAAAAGCCTGTGGCTGGATTCCTGACACAACTCAGCTTAGAAAACCTCATGGAGTAATCAGGTAAAATGGCGTCTGGATGACCCGGAAGTGGAAATCATTCTGATGCTGACCTCAAGCGATATGAGTCAGGTAAGGGGTGTCCCTTATATAGGGGAGTGAATTAATTTAAGCCCCTCCCACAAATACAGGCAAAACTGCCTTAATACATATATATACACGTGTGTAATTTAATTATAAGTGTATTTTATAATAATATATGTACATATTAATATAAAAATACACTTAGTATGACATTACATATATATGATATATAGACATATATTTTATATATATATAAGTCTATATATATAAAAAAAAATTTTTTTTATTTATTAACCTTAACTTTTATTTTATTTTTTTATTTTACACTAGCAGGGAGACTGCCTGCAGGCCCTGCCAGCAGACACATGGACACCTATTGTGACCATGTGATCACTGTGTTGAACGATCACATGGCCCATGGGGTCCTAATCCACCGCAGGGAGACTGTCTGGGTTGCAGGCAGTCTCCCCACACCGGGAGCACCGACGATCGCTGCCGGGGGAACGACGGCGATCGGGTAAGTACATTAGACCGTTAGGATGGTTCAGGACCGTCACAGGTCGGCAATGGAAAAATTACGATGACGGTCCTGAACCGTCCTTGGTCCTGAAGGGGTTAAATAAGTTATCAATATATGTTTTCATTGGTGGTATATCTACTAAATAGTGTTTTTTTTTTGTTTTTTGTTTTTTTGGACAGTTGAGTTTTTCTTTAATATCTCTGCCATTAATTATGAACTGAAGCTGTGACTGACTGTATTATAAATAAATTATCATCATCATATTATGTGTACACTAACAAACTGCTAATCCACCTCTCTCAGGAATATTAATACCCTCGCTCCCCACAACAAGAGTATAAATCGACACTTAATGTCTTATTCATGTACTGTTCAACTCGGCTTTGAATTAATACTCTAATGCAAATAAAATAATTCACAAGTGCCTTTTGCGTGTTTATGATGAACACAGTTTAAATTCATCAATGATTTAACACAATAAAATTAAACTTCCAACCAAAAAAAAAATAAAAAAATGATACAAACAGATTCATCAAACAGGAAACATGCATATTGCATGTTTTATTCAGTATTTATTAGAAACATTAATAAAAATATGATCGCCATGACGCAAGGTAATACAGTGTCTTTCATGTCTGAGGCTAGTAATCTTAATTAGGAGGGTAGAGGTAATGCTGAAACACGCAGAATGGATATTAGAGAGATCACATGTTAACTCTTTGGGGCACTCTATTACTAAGATTTTAAAGCAAGACAGGAGGCTTCATATTTGCTTTACCTTCTTTATTAAAACCTCCTGCAGCAAAGACATATAATAATAATCAGGAGTCCAAAAAGTAAGTCCAAAAGAGTCTATGCCTGATAAAAACAGCAAATGTCCAAATAAAACCTTGTATAAGAAGTCAATCACAATCTTGTCAGGGGAAGTATTCCTCAGTAAGGTATGGGCATGGGATATTCATGAGATCCGTATGAAAAAATAAAAAGACAGCAAATAATGGCGCAGTATATCCCAACAGATACCAAGTACTATTTTGTAAAAAGTCTATATGATCCTACTCACGTCTTCCAGAGCTATAAGACTAGTTCTAGTGTGGATGGCATACAGTGGTACAATCCCCACTTATGGGATATATGAAGTTTTGTAGTAGATGGATATCTTGTTGGTATAAGGACCATATGAAATATAAAAGAAACAATAATAGTGCTTATTGTATAAAAGCCAATGGTGAAATAATAAAATACCAAATGTTACTCACATTTTATTGAGCAGGCAGACTAATAGAAAATAATAATAAATAACTAAAAGATACAAACTGTAAAAAAATGAATATGAATAAACACAGAATATTACAGTAAATTTAAAATAAAAAAAAAAATGTGCAGGCAAAGGTAATAATAATAATAATAATAAATAGGGGTAAAAGGGATGTAAAAAAAAGGATCTGTGTCATCTGATGCCTTTTTCTTGTAAAATTGTATACAAATATATGCCTATTTTTTTTTTAAACCCTCTATGAAGATTTTAAAGAGCATATGTAAATATAGGGTAAGAATTAAGTAAAAAAAAAAATTGTATGCTTGTATCACATTCTAAACAATACAGAATATGCACATTTATAAAAAGTTTAAAAGATCAAAATCAACATTCAAACCTTCAGGGGCAAACATTTTTAACAGGAACACCCAATACATTTCTTTCTGACCCAAAAGATTTTTTAAATCACCTCCCCTCCACGGTATTTAATATTTTTGAATTCCAATACATTTTAGATGTTTTGGATTTTTTACCATGTTTGATAAAGTGCCTTCAGACTGAGTGGTTAGGGTAACCTTTGATGATGTACTAATAGTGCTCTGCCAGTCAAATGTTAGGCATCTAGTGGTCATTCCTACATACTGGAGGTCACAGAAGCACTCTAGTAAGTATGTGACATTTTCTGTGTTACGACATATTAGGTCTTTTATGGGATATGATGTGTTAGTATTATTAGAAGTAAAGTGTGTGGTTTTTGACTTGATTTGTGGGTTCGTGGTTCTGCAAACTATGCATCTGTTACATTTAGATGTAGTAAAAAAATGATGAGTTAGTGGTAGTAGGCTCTTTTGTTTAGTTTTTGGTAAGAATAGTTCTAAATTTAGGAGCTC
>CAKOES020000254.1:0-35804 GCA_933207985.1 Pelobates cultripes
ACCAGATGGAATTGGTGGGAGTAACGGGGAAAATGGGCACTGTGAGCCTGACACAGAAGCTGGCAGCAGTGGCAGACAACTAAGTGCATTTACATTACATAGAAAAAAAAATCCAAAAAAAGCATACCCTTATCCCTAACCTAGCTATGCTTTTCCCTATCTTATGAACAGCAGCTACACTTTCCCTCCTCTTACTAAGCATGCAGCTTGAGAATGAATCTAAAATGGATGCTGTCCAGTAGGTGGGAGGGTCTGCTAGGGAGGCTGTGCTGCTAATTGGCTGGAATGTGTCTGCTGACTGTGAGGTACAGGGTCAAAGTTTACTCAATGATGACGAATAGGGGGCGGGTCGAACCGCGCATATGTTCGCCCGCCGTGGCGAACGCGAACATGCTATGTTCGCCAGGAACCGTTCGCCAGCGAACCGTTCGGTACATCACTATTCTTATTATTGGAAGGTTTTACAGAAGGATGTGCCCACTATACTGACACATTTGCCATTACACTAAGAGCCAAGTACAATAGACACTTGAAAAGGGGAGCAGCCATTTATACTGCATATTAATAATACCAATTAAAAAAAGATTTTACATGAGGAGCAGTACTCCTCTTTGCTTTGTCTTTTCATCTGAGCACATTGGAATACAGTAGAGGCCCTGGTATTGCCATAATTTACCAACGCTGGTGTGATTTGAGCCTATCCTCGTCAGGCTCTGCTCCATGTGAGTGCATCCATTACCCATCATACTGCAGCATTTTCTTGGACTTATTGCACTATTGTACATTGTAGCGGAGCTTCAATAGCCGACATAAATATCTCCACTGTAGACTCCTTGTAGCTGATGAAGCAATCAAATATCCAAGGCAAAATCCCCCCAGTAGCTCGACGACACACAGTTCTGGAGGTCAACTGAACTATATTCAGCCACAGCTCGCTTTAATGCAACCCTCAATGCAAGGGGTTTCTTAAATCATATTCCAGGGGTTTCCCCTGGTTGACCTGAGAAGGGCAAGTGTGGACAAGGAGCAAGTAAACAATTCACCAACTCCTCCTCTGTGTCTGGGAGATAATTTAATTAAAGAGTTGTTTTTACTAAATTATCTCCCAGGTACAGAAAAGATTAAATATTTATAAACAGCATAAAACCCATTTTAATATTTCAGAACCCACGAAAGTTACTTTACCAAATAGCTGGGATCTGAGTGCCCACTTTGCCAAAATAGCACTCAGATCCGTTCTGTAGTTTAGGAACGCCATTCGAGTGAAGTTTTGACTGGTCGTCCATGAGGTGAAGCCCCAAAACAGTTCCAGAGAAATGTAGGCTTCGATCAGTCTTCTTTAGGGAGTTCTCGCATGAATGCTGATGAAGGCTCCTCCTGGCTTCAAGCATACGAATGTTCCCCCTGTTCGGTAGTTTAGGTCTCCCGAACGCTGTTCTCCTACTGGTTTGGGAAGTTGAATTGGCAGCAAAAATAGTAGCAGAAAATTAGTTCCAGGTCATCGACGACCATGTACCGCTGCCCACGCTTCGAGAGACAAAATGACAACCGTTTGTTTGCATACGTGCATTCGGTAATACAAACGGTGGCCACACAGGGGAAAGACAATTTGAGGTTAACCACCAGGGGTGGTCAGTTGTTAAATGATCTGAACCCAGGGACCACATAGATGGGGTTTCAGTAAACGAACATGGTGTACGGACAGCCGAATAAAGGGAAGGAAGAAGGGTCATTCTGCTACATACATATCTTTCTTTCCCTTAGTATACTCTGTTAAAATCAGCACTGTTCCCCTATTGTTTAAGAGTAAGTCAATTATATTTAGCGCTCGACTAGGTTTACATGAGTGGGTTTGTATCACTCAGTTCATCCCTTTTTTATTTATAATGAGTAAATGTTTTAACCAAGTTGTAACGCAACTCCCCGTACTCTGACCGAGTACCTTCTGTTGATGGATGCTTTCTAGCTTGCGCCGAGGACCACAAACACTGCACCAGACACCACAACCACCGTAGCTTAACTGGAGTCTCGCCATCTTCTGTCCACCCTGGATCAGCTTCTGTCCTCCAGGACCATGTGGGGAAGAGCTCTCCTCCAGGAGAGCGTATCAGGAACAAGCTCTTAAAAGAGCTAAGTGATTAAAGCTCAAGGGAGTATGCAGAGCATAGCAATCCCCAGTGTGATTATAGCAGCTCCCTCCAATAACGAGACGAGGCTACGTTTTGAAGGGTAAAGAAGAACTGTCTGTACTGGCACATACAGCCTCTTGTATTCACATTCTTCAAACAGTACTGCCCACAGGCTTTTGAAGAACAACCAATCAACACATTACAACACAGCTAACACTCCCATTCATTACATCAGAAATCCTCCCCTCTGCCTGTGATACAATTATCTCAACACAATAGACTAACTAAATTATTACAGGCACGCAAATACAGTATTATAAAACATATCAAAGGGACCCCAAAACATGGAATAACCCCATAAAAAATATATCCTCAGACCCGGGGGATCTGGGTGAACCACATATCCAAAATTCACCCAGATCCGTTCAGTAGTTTGGAAGATACGGTTTAATGCAGATTCCGCACAACATTTACAGGCTATATGAAAAATAATTACTGTTAAATGTGTCCCCTGTTCTGTAGTTTAAAACTACTGAACGATGTGTTTGTGCACCAAATACCGGCAAGATGGCACCGTGTAGAAAAGTCAAAACAGTGTCTGTGAGTTAAAATGGCCGCCATACATTGTTCTCACCATGTGCTTCTGATACATGAAATGGTGGCCACCCAGTAACTCCACAGTTTGTCTGGTAGTCTATCCAGCTGAGCCAACAGATGAAACACATGGGGAACAGTGCAACAAACGAAGGGACTCATAAAAAATATGGACAATAGTCATATTTGTGCACAATCTCCAGTTTTGTCACAGCGCACAAATAGTGTTTTTAAATGACATATATCCCAGGGCCATAGTCAGAAGGTAGGAGGAGGCCAAGAACACGTGGTGAGGTCTGTTCCGCCACAGTCCTCATATTGAACCACAAGAGCTTCATCAGCTACAGATACCAAGAAACTAATTACAAGCTTCTGTCATCTTGGTACCGCACCCCTACATTCCTCCACAGAATATTCCTGGACATGTCTCCATTATGCTAGAGATGTGGCCTGGGCGAAGAGATGATCTAACATATATGGTGGAGCTGCCCCCAAATCACACCATTCTGGGAAATGATCAGGGACACCCTGTCAGAAATCTTTGAGGAAACACAACTTCCGGCTGAACAAGCCTTCCTACACCTCACACCAATACCGATCTCGACAAAGAAGAAATCAATCAATGACACCTCGCCCCCTCTCCTCATCACAAACACCTACCATTAACACTTTCACCTATATCTCCTTATCTTACTCTCACACTTACCCTCATTCCTCCCCTTCTCTGCTATTCACCTATCCTTATCTTATATTCCTTTAGCTCCATCAACCCTGGCTGGATTACTACCATGCAAAGGAACCAAAATTGTATTTAAACACCTGGAGACACATGGCCACTCTGTGGGTAAGCCCCAATCTGTAGGCTAGAGACCCTCACACTGGAATCTATGCCCTTAAAGAATCCCCCCTTAGAGGTCAGAGCAATTGTTAGCACCATAGACCTGGAAATCGCTGACTCTACATGAAGTGGGGATGGTTTGGAATAACGGGTACCCTCAAAATGAGCTGATCAAATTGGGGTAACCCTTTCTCAAAACATCACCACTTTTAACTGATGAATGCGCATCCAGGGGCTATTTTATCTTAGCTTAGTTTATTATTTTTCATTTCATTTCATTTCATACCATCTCAGTTCATGATACTTTGCATGGTTTACTAATTGACTTCTGCTATGCCTGAAATATCTTAATTTTATAATGCTAGACCTTAATGCATATATGTAAAATGTTGAATTGCTAATAACCTACTTGGAGCCTGTGTGCTCCTTCCTTTCTATATCTTCTCTTGGAAAAAAAAACACCTCACAATAAAAATAAGATGCACAAAAATAAAAAAAATAAAAAACTTAGCATCAATCAGTCTCTTGTAGACTTTTTCTCAGGACTATTCCTTTTGCATTTGGTCTTGACTGTATACATTACTGCTGTTCCACTGGAAAGACCAATGAGTTCTCTCCTCCTTGGAATATATATATATATATATATATATATATATAGTGTTTTGTTACTTACCATCTTCATGTTTAACACCTTAGGTGGCAAAGCTTCTGTTAGCTTGTTTTGTACTTAAGGACACAAGCAATATTGTCATTTTTGTTATATGCATGTCCAATTGCAATTTCCATCTTTCTTATTTATTGCTCCAACACATATTATATATCATTTTTAAAGGAGAAACGTGAAGAAACACTTCAAACTCATAGAACATTTAAGTGTGAACACTTTTTTAATTTTGCAAAAAGTGCAGATTTCAATACAAATTGGCACTTTTACAAATTAAAATTGTAACATCCCATTCAGACAATGGTTGCCAATCAGGCAACCGGCCCTGTTACAGGGTGATAGTTTAGCTGCACACTAACCAGCAATCGTTTTTAATCCACCTCTTGATTAAACAGGAGACACTGTCCACATCACTAGGCAGACCTCTTGTACATCATGGCAAACACAGCTGCAGATATCCCCACCTTATTACCCCCCAAAAACAGTGTCTTGTTGATTCTGTCACCTTGTTTTGGTTCCAGGAATGGAACTAAGAATCATGAAACAAACAATACTCCTTGTCTGTTGTGCATATTGGCACTTGACAGTAACAGAATTCAGACAAAATCGACTAAAATGTGGATTAATTGCAATTTGTTTAAAACTGTGTGCACAGGTCTATTTTCTACTACTGACTGGATAATCTATGTTCTTCAGAAGTTTCCTTTACCTCTATTAGGCTACAAGCGGGTATTTAATCTCAGTTATCGGCATGGTCTGTGATGTAGCACCTTTGCTGTGACATTTGTTCTAATAATTGTTTCATTCTTGAAAAAGATCCATCTTTTCTCTACTGCCTTTCTGATTGTGACTTTTACCCTGCTTATATCTCTTGCTAGCACAAAGTTATCCTTTAAACTTTTTAGAAACCCTGCAGTTTCCTGTTTTAGGGGTTCTATGCCTCATAAATGTAATATTTATTCACTAACCAACAATGTATGGTTGATCTGTAACTGAACCCTAAATAGTAATTAAACTGAAATTCTCAGTTCCATAATACTGTGTCACAGGCTGTATGCGGCAATAATTCTCATCTGCACCATTAGCTAAACTAGTGCTGTCCAAATTTGGCCGTTCAGAACTGCTTGGACTTCAACTCACATAATTCTCTGACAGTTGTTGGGTGACAGATAATTATAAGAATTGAAGGTCATCAACTGCTGAAGGACCAGCAATGGACACCCACAATATATTTGTATTGTCAGTAATTGTATCAAACTGCAGCAGACACAGGGAGCGCATGCCATTTATATAATTGGATATATCTTAAATTATGCAGTTCTAAAGAATCTTCTGTTTCAATCAGACAGCAATGTACCATTATAATGAGGTATATTGGAATTAGTGTATTTCAATTAGACATTTAGCACATTATTGCCAATTTCCTTAATAAATACTCATAATAAACACACCATGCCACTTCAATTGTCTTCATAGGCACACCAGAGAAAAGTATATTAACATAAATCATTCCCTTGAAATGCTCTGATCATCACCCACTAAACCAGCCTCAGATATTTTCTACTACAAATGTCAGATGTTATTGACATGAACAAGACACAAAGTCTTCTACGCAGATCCTGTTTATTTTTAGCAATTGTTGATTGTTATTTCATAGATCTTTTGTCATCGCTGTTTAATTAAGTTTCAATAAAGTGGCAGAGTGTAGAAAATGAATTCACCATCAGTTTTTGACATAAATAGCTATATATATATATATATATATATATATATATATACAAATTAAGTGGAGATTAGTAGTACTCACGGTCTTTTGAAGATAAAAGCACTTGACTTTATTATTAAATCTTAAACTTCACATTACAGTGTGGTGAAATCTGTCAAATTTCAGTCCCTGTTTGGTGTCTGAGGAAAGTCTCAAGCCGGGACTAAAACGTTGATCAATTTCACCACACTGTAATGTGAAGTTTAAAGTAGAATAATCAAGTAAAGAATTTTTATCTTCAAAAGACAGTGAGTGCTAACAATCTCCATTTCATTTGTCTGGTTTATGCACCAGGCATATTAAAAGGCATATATAGCAAGAGTGCAAGGACGTTAACTAATATTTGTTTCAGTATTCAAAGAGAACTGAAACGTCAACCTTTTCATGTAAATACTTTTTTTGGGATAATTAATAAAGATTTTGTAGAATATCCTTGGAGTGCTGACTGATATTAGAACTATATATATATATATATATATATATATATGTACATTTGAGTCCCCCTTCAAGTCAATTGTCTATTAAAACATTCCTACGCTCAGTACAACATGAGTCTAATTCAATCATTAGGACAAAACATTATCACCACTCCAATATTACTAAAAGAGAGAAAGAAATCATTAAATCGCTTGCCATGACAAGAAACTGGTCATCTGACCAATGGATAAAGGCAGGAGTAATGATAACAATGAATTACTCTTATTATAGGCAAGAATTACTGACGCAGTTAGGGGACTCTAATACTTATTGGAAACTTCTATCAGACCCTACCCAGCAGATTATGAACAAAGTCAATGAAATTGTACAAAGAGGTGTGGAAGCCAATTATGTGTCAATGAATTTAAAGGAATTTTGACTACAACAGATGCCCAAAATACCTATAATTTACACGTTACCAAAGGTACACAAAGATGACAAACATCCACCAATGAGACCAATAGTCTAGGCAGTTAGTGGTGTGATTGAATCCATCGTGAAGTGGCTGGACTACCTCTTTAGGGAAACAGTTGAGAAACTACCAACCTGCATCAAGGACACCCCTGACCTAAATGAAATCTCTATGCCTTCAACATCAGTACTTGCATGTGATTTATAGTTATTCAACACCATGAGTGCATTAATACAATGCGGATGGTCCTAGGAAAATAGAAGGTCTATAATGGTCGCCAGAATGAATATGTCTTGGAGCCCTTGTAACTTGTTTTTACACAAAACTATTTCCGATTTGAGCTTGATTGGGATCAATAGATCACGGGTACATTGATGGGAACAGTCATGTCAGCCACGTATGCAAATTAATTTATGTACGCATTTAAAACAACTTGTTGGTCAAAACGGACCAAGTACATTGTTATACATCAAACAAAATCCTCCAGAACACGAGATGTTACAGATGTTTGGGCTGCGTGACGTGCAATCATATGGTACCTGGGAAGACTTTCATGAATCCCCACACTGGCAAAGTATTATATATGACACAGACTAACATGTATCACTGACCACATCATATACAAACTCCAGTTCATATCCAAAAGCCCATGTTAATTAACGTACATCGGTAAGATGGATCTACTTCTAAAAGAGAGGCTTTGTAACCACAGATCAAGTATATGCACTGCATTTCGAGACCGGAACGCTTAACTTCCTGTTGCTAATCACTTTTTGGCCTTAGGACATCCACTTCCCTTACTAAAACTTATGGCAATAGACCATATGGTCTATGGTGGGATGAGACACATGACTTGGCAGGTAATTTAAATGGGTACACATTATTTAGGAGGGATAGGAAAAACAAGAAGGGTGGAGGGGTATGTTTGTATGTCAACCATGAGTTAAAGTCAAATCTTGGGCATGTGGAGTCTGACGAAGAAAATGTGGAAGGTGGAAGCTTTATGGGTAGATATCTGGTTGGGGCAAAAGAAGGGAAATCAATTATTGGTTGGAATATGTTTTAAACCACCTAATGTAAATATTAATGAGGAAGAACAGCTGTTAGAGCAAATTGGGAAAGCTGCAAATTTGTGTAACAGGTTAATTATTGGAGATTTTAATTACCCGGACATAAATTGGGATAGAGGGTCTACTACTTCAGCAAGGGGAATCAGGTTTTTGAATGTGTTAAATGACACCTTCATGCCACAACTGGTACAAGCACCTACTAGAAAGGATGCTGTAGCGGAGCACTAGTTCCACATAGGCTTTGTCCACTGATAATCCAAGAATAGCTCAGGAACAAGTAGTTAATCCAGTAAGCACAGCATAAGCAACAAATAAAACAATCCAAGAATATCCCATCACGTTTCCCAATAACTGGACGACACACAGTATCAGGAGCAGAACTGATGTTTAATGCCACATACCCTGTTTTATGCATCTCTCCCATACAAGGGAGACACCCACAGAAAAATGTACATTAGTCAATTATAAACAGGTTACAGCCCACACATCTCCTCCCCTCAGCCTGAGAGATAATACAATGAACTGAACAGTTTTAACACACAATTTTCCCCCTTTTCCAGATATACCCCAAAGACATGACATACACCCCTAAATGATACATCCCCTGATAGCCCTGATCTGGGTGAGCAACATACTCAAAAATCACCTAGATCGTATCAGGGGTTCGGGAATTTCCTGGAAGTGTTCGTTTGACCGACCGCACACGAGGCAATAGCCGAAAACAGTTCCATGTATTCTGGCCTTGCGGTCGGTCTCCGTTCGCTGACTTTTCCTGGATTCGCATGAATCCCCTTGTTCATGGGCATCTTTCTACCGAGTGCCAGGCCGTTCGTATGGCAAGATGGCCGTCGCCACGTGTTCGTATGTCAAACGGCGCCCACACAAGAAATACACAGTACATCTGTATAATTTGCAATTAGGCTGGTGTGAAGAACGATGGGGACGTAAATTGGAGCCACACTTCTCTCAGGGGTGGTCTGGTTGTTCGGTAGTTTGTTCGTATGTCGAACGGAGGTATTCAATTCTGGATCTATTGCGTTTTTACCGAACAACCAGACGAATGCTTATGAAATACAGTACATACAAGTAACAAAACCATAGGAAATAATGTTGCAATAGGAAAAATTATGGACAGCCAAACGTAATTCGCTACAGATGCTTGTATGGATTACGTTATAAGAAACAATGTTGATCTTTTGACCAACATTTAAGTAGGGGAGCATTTGGGAAATAATGATCACAATATGGTAATTTTTTAAATAAACTCAAAAAAGCATAAGCACATGGGTTATACTAAAACGTATAATTTTAAAAAAAAAGCCAATTTCAATAAGATTAGGGCAGGTTTACAACATATCAACTGGCATAAAGTCCTTAGTAAATAAATAAAAAACACTGCGAACAAATATTAGAAAGGTACATTTCTCAGTATGTACCATTGGGTAATACACATAAAAGAAACAAATTGAAACCAATGTGGCTTAGTAGAGAAGTAAAACAAGCAATTAAAAATAAGAAAGGGCATTTAAAGCATTTAATTTGGACAAATCAGACGCATCCTATATAAGATATAAAGAAGCCAACAATACTTGCAAAAAAGCAATTAAAGTGGCTAAAAAAGAACATGAGAAATTGAAAGCCAAAGAATCCAACCCCAAAAATTTTTCACCCACAAGTACTGAAGGTGCTAAGTGGGGAAATAAGTGAACCTCTGTATTTAATCTTTCAAGATTCTTTTGTTTCAGGTATTGTACCGGAGGATTGGAGGAAGGCAGTTGTCGCTCCTATATTTTAATTGGGTTTAAAAACCTTGCCTGGAAATTATAGACCCGTGAGCTTAACTTCTGTGACTAGGAAAATATTTGAAGGGCTATTAAGGGATAATATCCAGGAATTAATTGGGAAGAACTTTGTTAGTAGCAATAATCAGCATGGTTTTATGAAACATAGGTCATGTCAAACTAACCTACTTGCATTCTACCACGAAGTAATTAGAAGTATAGATCAGGTTGTTGCAGTGGATGTGATCTACTTGGATTTTGCCAAGGCATTTGATACGGTTCCTCATAATAGGTTAGTCTTCAAACTAAAATAAATTGGTCTAGATGAATATTCTTGTTCTTGTTTAGAACACTGGGTTAAGGATAGAGTGCAACAAGTTGTCATTAATGGTAAATTTTCAAGCTGGACAAAAGTGATAAGTGGTGTCCCTCAGGGTTCTGTTGTGGGACCGCTTCTATTTAACATATTTATAAATGATCTTAAAAAATAGGCACTGAAAGCCATGTTTTGGTGTTTGCAGATGACACAAAACTTTGTAAGGTAATACAATGTGAGCTGGATATTGCTTTGCTGCAGAGGGATTTAGATAAATTGGGGGACTGGGCACTAAAATGGCAGATGAAATTTAATGTAGAGAAATGCAAAGTTATGCACTTCGAGGTCAAGAATGCACAAGTAACTTACACCCTAAATGGTAGTGAATAAGGGGAACCATGCACGAGAAGGATTTGGGAATTGTTATAGACAACAAATTAGGCAGCAATATGCAATGTCAATCTGCAGTTGCTAAGGCCAGTAAGGTTTTGTTATGTATAAATAGGGGCATAAATTCTCAGGATGAAAATATAATTTTGCCTCTTTATAAATCGCTGGTAAGACCACACTTTGAATATGTTGTGCAAATTTGAGCACCTGTTCTAAAGAAGGATATCATGGTACTAGAAAAAGTGCAGAGACAAGCTACAAAATTGATAAAAGGAGTGGTGCATTTTAGTTACAAAGAAAGGTTAAAAAATTTAAATCTCTTTACTTTGGAAAAACATAGAATCAGAGGGAATGTAATAACATTATACAAAAATATTTAGGGCTAGTACAAACCATTATCTGGAAATCTATTGATAAACAGGGCTATACATAGAGCACAAGGTCACGCATTTAGGCTGGTAGAAAAGAGATTTAATCTAAAGCAAACAAAAGGTTTTTTTTACAGTAAGAACTATAAGGATATGGAATTATCTAAGAGGTTGTTTCATCAGAGTCCATACAGGTGTTTAAACAGCAATTGGATAAAACTTCCAAAAACATAATAAAAAAAAATAAAAAATCAAACACTGGAACTAAACTATCAATATCAGGAGCTCAACACTCTTTTGCAAGATCTTCTTGGAACAACCAGATAAAACTCTATGATGCTCCAGTAAAATATTGTCAAATAGAAGATGATTTTAAAGTCAAAGTTAACATAAAGTTTGATACTTAAAAATAACTTTCTATAAATCATCTGGATTAATTTCCCCTACCCCTTGGAGACTCTGCTGCTATGGCAGTAATAAAGAATAAACAAAGAGCGGAGGCAAGCCTGCAAATTAGTGTACGGGTCATATAACACATATTTTTAGCACCGCAACACAATTACATTATACACCATTATACTAAATACATACATTTGCATTTATTATATCTTAAATTAATCTATAATTTTTGTTTCCCAATGTTCCTTATTTTAATCAACACCTCTCTGCAAAGAACAGTCTTATATTTTAACACTTTAAAGATTAGTGCATTCTGTAATATAAGTCATGACCATTTATATATAATATTAACGTCTCTTTTATTAAAGGTCCCATTTATAATAACTACTGATTCCTGTCCTATTTTTTCAAAATGTTAGTAATGCATATGGGGCAGTAAAGTGAAATACTGGATTCATGCGAAGAGTTTCCTGCTAATCTCAGAAAGGACATGTCTGTCTACGTGCTGCTATAAGATCACAGAAACCATAGTTTGAATTCTAATCCAATACAAACATTTCTGGTGCTACACTGTCTGGAAATAGGCAAGTTCATCCCGATAGTATTCAGACAAGACAAGACACATAGGCAGATTAAAAGAACAATTTATTGTCACTTAGGCAATGTTGCTGTTCATTGAGGAGCTTGATAAAGGCTCCTTGGTAAATCAAAATATTGTTTACGTGACAATAAATAAACTTTCTTTTAATCCGGCCTGTGTGGTCAGTACAGTATGTATACTAACCCTAATCCTAGTGATAATCATAATGCTAGCCCTGACCCCATTCAAAGCCCTAGCCCTAGCCGTAGCGTTACAATAATGCTTTAAGTAACAAATTAACATATTTGTTCTCTGCCACTAAGGAGTTAAATTGCTTTGTTCATGCACCTCCCCTACCTGTGACTTAGAAAGTTCTCCTTAAAACATTCTTGAAAATGATTTAACAATTTCCAACTTCCCTTATTCCATTGTGTGTTTGTGTTAAATTACCAAAGTAATTTAATGTTTAAATTGCATAAAATAAGCAGTGAGACTTTAAGAACATAAGATAATGCATCATGAAGATAACGTTTTTATGGTGCTTAGAGCATCCCTTTAACTGAAACCCGAGCCTGAAATACAGTGGTGGAACTAATGTAAATGGGTTTTGGTGCAAGAATGTTCTGGGACCACCTCATGGCAAAGTTGGCCAAAAGGATCCAGATCTGTCATTGACACACATACATATATAGAGACACACAAGCATAAATCACCAAGGTACACAGACACACAGATACGAACACTAGCACACATGCAGACACAAAAACTGAGACACATACATATAAAGAGACAGATACACAGACATACATACAGACTCACATGCAAGTCAAAATATTTTAGACACCCTGCTGGTTCCTACTTTTAGGGTGCAGGAATGTGGCTTCTGCTAGCTGGGGCTGTTGGGAATTTGAAGCTGGCTCTCCAAAAACACTCCCCCTCCTCTCTGCCTTCTCCTCTGCTCTGTCCTTTTCCATTTTCCCTTTTCCGATTAATGTTATCTGGGAGGAAGTGACTGGCTCTCACCTCTTCCCAGCTCTTCCTTCCAGCTCTCATGCCCATTTGCATGGACCACCCGATGGGCCCCCTTTGTGTGAGGGCCCCAGTGTAGCCACACTGACTGCACCAGCAGTAGTTCCTCCGCTGCAGAAACAGAATTTTGAAAAAAATCATGTACTATAAAGATACATAATACTGAAGTTATTAGTGGAAAATAAAGCCATTTTGTGGTTTTGAAAACATTTATAAACCATTTAGTTTTCAGTTGCTTCACTGTTCTCTGTTTCTCTCTTGCCAGTAAAATAAGTTATAGTCTACAGTTTTTCATCGAAGCTGCACTTATAATATTCTTATTGTATTTCACTTACTGATTGAAGCATATTTCGGATATCAAGCAGAGCTTTTGCTCTGAACAAAAAATAAAAAGTATAATAATAGCAAGCTGGCATTACTGGAAACAGACAGAATTGCCCTAGGTCACAGTCATCCAGCCCGACACCTATAACTCATGTCTCACACTCCCCATATGCAGTCACCTAGACACCTTATTTTGACAGATATAGATATGTATACAGACAATATCTCTCCCAGGAGTATTAAGCATGATTTATCCCTAACAGCTTGCAGAGTGAATTAAAGCCACGAGCAAGTCAAGCGGTCACTCCAACGCACCGAAATGAATGATTTATCCTTCTCTAGGGGAAGGGACATGGGAGGGGGGCTGCGTTCCAGTAATTTTATATACATGTTGCTCAATTTTATTACCTTCTTTTATTGTTATAGTTTAAGGGCACTATAAACTGACCGTGGAGCCACTCAAGGATCCCTCTTTCTGTTCTTTAAAATGCATACTTTTGGCTATGCCTCTTTCACACATTTATACAGTGCTATCCATGCCTTATTCTAAGTAGAATGTATTAAACCACTGAAACACTGAATATTATTTATTTATTTATAAAACATCTTATGGAGATTTCTCTCATGCATGGAGATTTCTCTCATTTTCAAGTATGTCCTGGGTCCACAAAACATTGCATTGATACATTATGGTACAGTAAAATACAAAAACAATATTAATACACAATAAATACAAAATTTAACATAGAACAGGTAGGAAAAATATAATCAACCATAACATGTGCATTCTGTTTTGAGGTATGTAGAGAGGGATCTCTTAAAGGACTTTAGGCTTGGGGAAGATTTTAAAGTGTGCTTGAGGTAGTTCCACAATTGCGGCGCCCTGTAGGAGAATATAGAAACAGATAAGAAAGATCTATGATGCAAAAAGAAACCCGGGATAATTAAAGAAGTCTGGCAATTAAAATTTGTAATTACTTGTGAAGGTTGAGATTACAGTTTAAAATAGGGTTAATCTACATAAGAGCACATGGTGTAAAAGATGTGTTCTAATCCAAACTTTAAACCTAATCCAAATCATAATGCCAATTCGTGACATTTAACCTTAATTAAAGATAAAGATTATCTTCAAACATTAACCCTAGTAGTAAACTCTAACCTTAACGTGACACTATAGGCCCCCAGATCACTTCATCTCATTGAAGTGGTCTGGGTGCACTGTCCCTGTCCTCTTAACCCTGCAATCTAAAACATTGCAGTTTCAGAGAAACTGCCTACCAGACAGCCACTGGAGGTGCTTCCTGCTATTTCATGGGGTTTTACTCTGTAAAAGTACACTGGACGTCATCACTCTGTGCAGGAGGACATTAAAAAATCTTCAAATCCCCCATAGGAAAACATGAATTCAATGCTTTCCTATGGGGAAAGTCGAATGCGTGCGGGCTCTCACCGCGCATGTGCATTAGGTTTCCCCCTAGGTGCTGACCTCGGAGTAGGTGGAGGGAGAGCCAGTGCTGAGGCACCTTGTCACTGGAATTACACAAGTGTGTAAAGGGTTTGTATGTTTTATGTTTTTTGAAATCCATTTGCCTGTTCAAATTATGTCATATATACCTTGGAAAGGTTTGAGACTAGAAGCAGTAGATCAGACAACTGGCTTCATTCCCTAATTCCAGTTTACAAGTCAATCTACAACAGTATTACTGCACATCTGCCTGGCAGCTGGATCAAGAGTGTTTTATTACAAGGACAGAAGCTATTATTTGTTAAGCACTGAAATGTTTCTTTTGCAGATTTAAGAGAAAGAGGAACAAAATAGAGGTCAGTCAGAGGCAGTCCTAGACATCACCACATGGGTACATGGGTATTTGTGGGAGAGTTTAAAATGGTTTGCACCTGCCACAAATACCCATGTACACATGTGGTGATGACACAGATTACATGCTCCCTGTTGACAGGCGGTTGCAAATGATGAAAAGGGCCTAGCCATATCAGGTAATTAAGTGAGAAAGCTATATCGGGGCTTCTGGCTGTGACTAGAGCCCTATACATCCACCTAAGGCCACCTAATTGGTGAACCAGCTATGCCTCAAGGTGTCAGTCGACTCTACTTTGCAGAACATGTGTTTAACCCCTTAAGGACGGTGGGCCCAAGCCATCCTATGTACTTACCCGGTTGCCGGCGATCCCACGCCGGCTATCGCGGTGTAGGAACTCACCTGGTAGCCCAGAGAGTACCCCTCCTTCCCCCTGGGCCATGTGATCACGAGGTCCATGTCAATGCCAGCAGGGGGAGTGTCTGTAATGACAGGTACTCCCCCTGCTGCCTGAAAAAAGTAAAATGCATGTTAAAGTCATAGTTTAAAATAAAATATATACTTTGATCATATATATATATTTATTATATTATATATTTATTATATATATGATCTAAGTACAGTTCCAAGAAAAAGTATGTGAACCCTTTGGATTTCTGCACAAATTGGTCATAAATTGTGATCTGATCATCATCTAAGTCACAACAATAGACAATCACAGTCTGCTTAAACTAATAACACACAAAGAATGAAATGTTGCCATGTTTTTATTGAACACACCATTTAAACATTCACATTGCAGGTGGAAAAAGTATGTGAACCCTTGGATTTAATAAATGGTTGAACCTCCTTTGGCAGCAATAACTTCAACCAAACGTTTCCTATAGTTGCAGATCAGACGTGCACAGTGGTCAGGAGTAATTCTTGACCATTCCTCTTTACAGAACTGTTTCAGTGCAGCAATATTCTTGGGATGTCTGGTGTGAATCGCTTTCTTGAGGTCATGCCACAGCATCTCAATCGGGTTGATGTCAGGACTCTGACTGGGCCACTTCAGAAGGTGTATTTTCTTCTGTTTAAGCCATTCTGTTGTTGATTTACTTCTATGCTTTGGGTCATTGTCCTGTTGCAACACCCGTCTTCTGTTGAGCTTCAGCTGGAAGACAGATGGCCTTAAGTTCTCCTGCAAAATGTCTTGATAAACTTGGGAATTCATTTTTCCTTCGATGATAGCAATTCGTCCAGGCCCCGACGCAGCAAAGCAGGCCCAAACCATGATGCCCCCACCACCATACTTCACAGTTGGGGTGAGGTTTTGATGTTGGTGTGCTGTGCCTTTTTTTCGCCACACATAGTGTTGTGTGTTTCTTCCAAACAACTCAACTTTGGTTTTATCTGTCCACAGAATATTTTGACCGTACTGCTGTGGAACATCTAGGTGCTCTTGTGCAAACTGTAAACGTGCAGCAATGTTTTGTTTGGACAGCTTCCTCTGTGGTATCCTCCCATGAAATCCCTTCTTGTTTAGTGTTTTACGTATTGTAGATTCGCTAACAGGGATGTTAGCATTTACCAGTGACTTGTGTAAGTCTTTAGCTGACACTCTAGGATTCTTCTTCACCTCATTGAGCAGTCTGCGCTGTGCTCTTGCAGTCATCTTTACAGGACGGCCACTCCTAGCAGTGCTGAACTTTCTCCATTTATAGACAATTTGTCTTACCATGGACTGATGAACAGAAGGCTTTTGGAGATACTTTTATAACCCTTTCCAGCTTTATGAAAGTCAACAATTCTTAATCGCAGGTCTTCAGAGAGCTCTTTTGTGCGAGGCATCATTCACATCAGGCAATGCTTCTTGTGAAAAGCAAATGCAGAACTGGTGTGTGTTTTTTATAGGGCAGGGCAGCTGTAACCAACACCTCCAATCTCATCTCATTGATTGGCTGACATCTCACTCCAATTGTGCAATATTGCTATAACAAATATGGTCTTATAGAAAGGCGTATATGGTATCACTCACAAGGCAGGAGTCATAAACCGCATATGACTCAGATGGTAAGCACTTGTGGGCAATTCCAGGATGCCCAATCCTTTCTTTTACTCTCAATTCTGCTGGAAACCTGGTTTCTTCCACTCTTTAAAGCAGTATTGGTCTTCCAGTGCTCCCAATATTAAATTGTATATATATATATATGGTACCACAGCCAAAATCTCATAGATAATATGACTTTATTGGTAATCCCTAATACATATTAGTTAAAAAAAGTATAGTAAAAATTATTGGTATAAAATAGAAATAAATACCAGGTACAAATGTCAAAATGAATGTCCAAAACGTGTTTCGCCCTTAAATGGGCTTCCTCAGTTGGTTGATTGTGTCTCTTCTCCTTCTTGCTTGTTTTAAATGGTTCCCAAGTCCCTAATTTTCGGGTTCCTCATTCCCGGTCGTATTTCACTTCCTTGTTCCGGTTTTGTGTAGTTGAAACGTAATTTGCGTTCCACCATTGTTCTTCTGCTTCCGGTTTTCACCTGGTGTCAATTTACTTCTGGGTTCCGGCTATCTGGAATTGGAACGCAACGTGCGTTCCACCATCGTGCTGACGTCACACGTATATATATATATATATATATATATATATATATATAATATTTCTACGCAGTGGTGTATTTTGGAATTGTGCTGCCCTAGGCACGACTAAATTCGTGCACCCTTAAACAAAAAAACCCTCTTTACAGAGGTGATGGATGAAGCTATTCAGTGCCTAAAATGCAAAGCAGCTCAAACACATAAAGTGGAATACCCTTATTTACACAATAAATTAACAATATATAGAAATGTGGTATAAAATACACCACCTAGTGGAGCGCTAATACAAATATAAGTGATAGAGGGGTTCACTTACCCCAACAATTTTGTGTTGTTTTAAATTCGGGAATATGCTTTTAAACATACAATGAAGGGAATAAAGAAATAAAAAACATATAGTGTAGATGGTTTTGGTGAAAATGAGTGATGAAATTAAAAAAAAAACTGAAACCACTCACATGGTCTGGAGCTTATATAATATTGGCTCCATACGTAAGCCTATGTGCTCTTTGGGCAGCAACACACTCCTTCCTCTGAGATGTACCTCCACAATGACAAGGAAACAAAAGGAGAAAGAGACCCAATGGGTGGTATATTTGCAAACAGGCAGATAATATATAGGGGGTAAATGGTATGCTCACCTAGTTTAGAGCCTTAAAATCCTGGCTCTGAGGGTGGTCAGCGATGTGCCAGTATGAAGGGATGGCACTTCCCTGTAAAGATTCCCAGAGGCCCCAAGGACTTCAATAGATAAAGAAAATGTATTGATTCCAAATAAAAAGTAAATATAAAACAAGAAATTTGGAGTATAAAAATAGTAAATAAAGGTCCAAATCAGCCAAAACACGTTTCACTCGTCTGTGAGCTTCCTCAGTCAGCTGTGATCCCACAGCAGTAAAAGCAAACAGTAAATTTATTATTATTAAAAAAATAATATTGCAGTAAAAGCAAACAGTATTATGACATTCACAGTTAAATGTCACATAGAACTAAAGAAATGTTAATTTTTTTATATTTTATTCATATTAAATTATGTTTCATACCTAAATATTTGATGTTAAATGAAAGTCCTGTTTCCCCTGAATAAAATTATATATAATAAGTGTGGGTGCATTTAATATGAAAGAGGCGAATTACGCCTGAACAGACATTTAGCGCAAATTCCAGTTTTTGTTTACGTTTTATTTTGATCACAACGTGTACATTTGGCTCAGTCCTTAAGGGGTTAATATACATCCTCAAGAATTTACAGGAAATCCATGTCTTATAGATTTGGAGATTCTTTTTGTTTTGAAATGCAGTTTTGTGTGAATTCTGTCACATAAACAAAACGCTCAATGGATGAGCATGTTCTTTTTAACTTGTGATTCTGAATAGCGCCCGAGGTGCCAAAAAAAGAGATGAATGATGGTTAGAAGACAGCCACTAAATGTTGATTTTGTTCACAAATTAAGTGAGAAGTGAACAATAGAGGGAAAAAGGACGAACAGTAGGCCAATCTATATGTATATGCTATTTAGTATTATAGTGTATATATATATATATTATAATATATAATACTTATCAGGACTCAAAATTTGTACTCGCCACTAGCCAATGGCAAATGAAAATGTAGATCTGTGAGTAAAAATTCCCCCTTATTGAGTGTACCATAAACCACCAGGCTTGCTGTTACTAGTAACTGTTAAGGCAATGCTAGAAGTGTGAAACTTGAAATTTTAATCCCTGAATACATAAAAAAATATTTTCTGATTACTTTTTCTCATTTGATCTGTAAACCAAATGGTGGGAAAAATGCCACTCTGCAATGAATCAGATGAACCTCTTGGTTTGTCTTGATTTGTTTTTTATATCTTTTTTTTATGTTGAAGTTTGGCAGTTTTTTTTTTCTGTGAACCAGTTTAATATGTAATACTATTTTAACAAAATAAAGAACAGAAGGCTAAGCCCATCTTGATTTATTATACAAAATCAATTTAGCATTCCATCTTTTCCAGGGAATGAGATACATAAATATAGTATCTTCAGGCTGTAGAAGCATATTAATAATAATGTAAAACATATTACAAAAGAAAAGTGTTTTTTGTTGTATTATTGTATAATAAAAAAGTTGACACAAAACCAAAATATAAATTATGTACTTGTAGTTAATAAGAAATCAGTTAAACGGATATCTGGATCTAAACAGCAAACACAATGTCAGACAGATTGAACTGCATTCACAAAACAAGATACTTAAATATTTCTTGAAGCTCCATAGTCATTTTGTCATGGATCTCAGTTTAGAGAATAAACCCGCAGTATTCTGTGCAGGCTTTAAAAGAGCAGTGTTAAAATTCGTCTATAGAAAATTGAGGAAGTAATCAAAACAAATAATGTTTGGCATTATTCACTGCAATAATACAAACAGTAATTATAGAATAAACCAAACTATGATACTAAGTGCACAGAGCTTTATTTACCTAATTAAACTGACCCTCCACAAATTAATGAAAATGTAATTTAACAAAGTAAAATTTCTATCCCTTCCCCAAAATCTTGTCAGTCTACATATATGAACATGCTCAATCTTAGATTCTCTGCGATGAGTTCTTGTCATTTATTATGCCAGAAATCTAAGAAATAAATCTGAAGAAAGCAGGAGGGTGCTGTGCATGCTCTGAACTGTCATATAATGTCACTATTTATTGGATGAATATGGAAACAATTCATTTTTTATGCAATAGAGAGCAAGGTCAAGGACGAATGTTGACAACAAATGCAATGTTGGTGATTGCTTGTGGGTATGTATGTGATCAAATTCATATGCATGTGATTGCTCGTGTGTGTACATGTGTATCTTTTAAGAAGATCTACACAGCATTTTGAAAATGATAACTGCATAAACACAGGGCTTTTCTGTTTTAGTATGCATTACTATTATTACCCCTCACTTCTGTATGTGTAGATTTCTGTAATGCATTGTTTTGTGAATATTTCATGTTCCTCATTTATCAAAGAAGATTGCTCACAGATTGGTGCAATCCCCAAGCAGGCAGACCAGTCAACAGCTGATGTATATTTCCCAACAGAAAAGATTCAACTGAAGTAATTTATCAAGAACTAAGTTGGTAATCTATATCAAAAGCTATTTCTATATACAGGATGAACGGATGTGTAAACAGACACATGCCATTAAGATACAAAGCTTTCTCTGAATATGATTTGTGTGCTCATTTATTGAACATTAAAATACTTGGAAAAAATGTGAATGAGACCTCACAATTGATAAAAAAAAATGTGAACAGTAAATACAAAGCGTGGATATGAGAGCTTGCAATCAGAGGGCATATGTGGGTATCTACGGAAACCTCAGCTAACCTCAGGGATCTATGAATGTTAACGTAATTATGTCATTCATATGGACATGTAAGAGGTAAGGAATAAGTGTGAATTTTAAAAAAAAAATAATTACATTTTTAAGTCTGAAGCCCCAACAGCTGAGTTAAAAAAAGTTATCAAATAGCAAAATAAACAGGTAAAACACCATCTATTAATAGTAGAAAGTGCACAATGAGGGGGTATATATATATATATATATATAGATATAAGAATAAAAATCACCCCACTACTCAAAAAGACTCTAGATAACAGGACTCCTCTTAGTCTTTAAAACAGCATAGCACATCAAGATATCTACAGAAAAAATACAATAGAGATAAAACAATCATAGAATAATATTGTAGACACATCATACAATTAAGGGTTTTACTAAGGTACTCACAAACAAGAATTTGATTGAAGGCAAATTACATAAACATTTGTGTATCTTCAATACAGTAATAAGACATCTAGAAAAAAAGAGAGAGAAAAAATCATGGTGCAGAGTTTCAAATTCAAAATCAAACTTTAATACTGTTTTCACTTACAGGATAAAGGACAACAGTCAGACACATCAATTTAAGCCAGGAGTCCCAAAGAGGTAAAGTCCGGTTTAAAGATACGTTTGGACTAAAGGTTTATGTGATGTGATGTGGCTTCAATCAAATTCCTGTTTGTGAGTGCATTAGTAAAACCTTTAATTTTATGATGTGTCTGCAATATTATTCTATGATTGTTTTGTCTCTACTAATTTTTTTTCTATAGAGATTTTTGGTTTGCAGTTTGGCTATATTGGCCTAAAATTAAAAAAATTTACTTTGAAATCCTTCTGCACATGCCATACCTTACAGTGGTTTTCACTAAATTGAATTGACAGGAATTTAAAGCAAATTAAAAGTGAGTTTCAAATTTACACCCCAAAGAGCCCAACTGGAAGCATAGCTAACTTGTAGAATGTTTCCAATTCAGCTATTTTGGCCTTACATTTGAAATTCACTTTGAAAAGACTTTGAATTCCTGTCAATTCTCACTTTATTAAATAATCCTGTTTGCGAATGACCTTGGCAGTTTGCAACAGTTCCTTGAAATACCCTCCTGGGAACCAAGGAAAAAATTGTCTTCCAATATGCCAACCATTTTTGATGAAAAGGAAGAGAACCTTCCCAGCATCCCAGCCAATCACATGGCATTTCACTGGAAAGCCTGGGATGTCCTCTTTACAATTCAGCAGGGATTGATAGAGTAGCTCAAAAGAATAAAAGGAGATGCAAGTGAATGAAATGTACAGTACAGAGGACACAAGTTAATGGGCTGGGTCTCAGGAGGATATAACCAGCATAGACTTTCATTCTAAAGAACTACTAAGAGAAAGCTAAGGAGAATCCCCCTACCAGTTGTTCTCCTGCTCTCGGCACAACAACCACAGTGCTTGCACACATTAGCAAAGGTAAATATGGTTAACAATATAATAGCTATACATTGAAAATGATTTATTTTGATGCTTAATTATGTATTAATTGCCTTTAGGGGATTCCATTTAAAATTAACCTATTTGAAGTGTTCACATTATATATTCTATACAATTATCTACATCAAAATATAAATACAAATAATTGACAAGCTTGTGTACAATGTACACACATGCATTAATTCCAATCTGCATTGGCCTAAGAGCTAAGAGCATACTATCACTGATTTGACAGACACTCACAAACACACACTGACAGACACACACTCACACCGACAGACACACTCATACACTCACATGCACACACATACACTCACATGCACACACATTCATACACTCACTCACAGACACACGCACACTCACAGACACACTCGCTCACTCACAGACACACACACTCACTCACTCACAGACACACACTCGCTCACTTACAGACACACGCACTCACTCACAGACACACAGACTCACAGACACACTCACTCACATACACACACGCACTCACTCACAGACACACTCACTCACAGACACATACATTCACTCACATACCTACTCAATCACAAACACACTCACTCACAGACACACTCACTCACAGACACACTCACTCACTCACTTACTCACAGACACACTCACACTTAAACATTTTCCACCCAGCCTCCCTACCTGGAGAGGTGGCGTGGATCTATCCCTGGGGTCCAGTGGGGCTTCAGTTCAGTGCGGCGGGTGGCAGAGTTCCTGTCAGACACGGTGAGGGAGCTGTGATCTCTCTGCTCTGCTCCCTCATGGGCTGTCTACTGATGCCGGGAGCCGGAATATGACGTCATATTCCGGCTCCCACAGCATCAGCAAATGGCGCGCGAGGGAGCAGAGCAGGGAGATTCCTCTGATTATACCACAGCCGCACTGGGGGGTCCAGAAGGTAACCTGGCAGGAGGGAGCGCTTCCCTTCGGCCGGTCACAGAAATTTTGCGCCCCCAGAGCGGGTGCACCCAAAGGCGTCCACCTGTGTCACCTTATGGAGGCGCTGGCCCTGGGCTACATCCATTTGTAAGATGGGTGCATTAAGTGATTTGGTAGGTGCGAGCAGTCAGAACATCATCACAAAAATTTTACATAGACAAGATGTAATTATAACAAATGTATAAATGAAAGGGCGCAATCTTTAGTAGATATAACTGTAAGTATTGAAACCATACAATTTATACAGGATTGACTGGTGATGACTATCAGTTGATTAGTAGGATATATATTATTATTATTACTATTTATAAGGTGCCAACAAGTTCTGTAGTGCTGTACAATGGGAAGACTAACAGACAAGTATTTGTAACAAGACAAGTTGGACACAGAGGAACAGAGGGATTGAAAGCCCTGCTCAATGAGTTTACATGCTAGAGAGAGTGGGGTAATGTGACACAAAAGTTAAAGGTAGGGTAGAAAAGTAAGTTGCTAGGATAGCGTTCATTGAGGGCTTAGTGTTTTGTATTAATAGCCAGGTAAGGTGAGATGCATTATGAAAGGTACCTGCCGAAACATTGGACATGGTTTTGTCACTTGTATCTCACTCTAGTAGGCTATTAATGAGAATGTGCATATTGTAAAGCTTATTTTCTAGCCTTATCATTTTTTTTTGTGCTTTTATGTATTTGATCCATGCAATTGTTGTATTGTCATGCAAATATAGCTACATTTGCATTAGCATTAACAATAATATTTCATACCTACTTTAACCATGTTAGCAACCTGGTTCTATTTAGTTATTTGGGAGGGTTTGATCTAGCCCAAAATTTGTTGGGACCATATTACTAGGCATCAGCTTGACTTTACATTATTATTATTATTATTATTATTATTATTATTATCTCCTAACCTGTATATTACTGGTATTGAGAACTCATTGTTATCTTGTTACACATCAAACTCGCAACTCAGTAGATGGAGTAATGGGTAGGGGGATACATACTGTCCCTGAGCACAATTCATTTATTACCATTTACTCCTCCAAATACATGATGAAGGAAGGGGTATGGGGTCACTCGTTGGAATCCCTGCTCGGTAAAGTGAGACAAATTTCCAATACAATTAAACTACTCAGTTTAATAATCATTTATTCATCTGAGAATGACAATTGAATTTCTCAGGATGCATGTTTTTATGATATACTGAGGTCTCACAGATCCCAGCATGTATTTTTGACAACACGACTACTGGTGTTCTAGTTATAAACTGAAGAATATTCTCCGTTTGCATCTATACCAATTCCACTTCTTTTTTTTTTTTTTCGATCCAGCACTTACAAATTCTGCAAGGAGAAAAGAAGTGCTAAAAATATATCACATTGTACATGTGAAAATATCATCATTGTTAAACTAACTTACATGCATAATGCACTTTTGCAGATATGCCAGTTACTTGGGGAACTAATAAATAAACCTGTAATTTAAGTTCATAGACATTGTAAAACTGTACAACTTTAACTGTGTCTGAAAGAGCATGTCCATGTTATATATATATATATATATATATATATATATACATACATACATACATATACAGACATACATACAGTATCTCACAAAAGTGAGTACACCCCTCACATTTTTGTAAATATTTTATTATATCTTTTCATGTGACAACACTGAAGAAATGACACTCTGCTACAACGTAAAGTAATAAGTGTACAGCCTGTATAACAGTGTAAATTTATCGGGTTGCCAGTGGAACTGTGGGAACTTAGAAGCCTCCTCGGGGCAGTCACTCAATCAGACCTAATAGTGGCTTAGTTGGTTGGCCCTGACCCTGCTTCTTTCTCTAAGTGAAAGAAGAAGGCAGGGGCCAGTGGGAGCATAAATATGTGGTGGAACTTCCAGCCCTGTGCAAGGCCCCACTAGCACTTGCTGCACCGGCGGTAGTTCCGCCACTGATTGCACTGTATTCATTTTATTGACTTTGGGGGGTTTGAGGCTGCATTTATCTTGGTAGAATATAAATTTGTGACTGAGATATGGAAATTGAAACACAATTTAATGATAAGCTTATTCACTAAACGAAAAAACTAAACCTTTTGGCCAAAACAAGATTTAGGCATTTCACTTAAAATGAGTAATTCCCTTTCATTCTTTACAGTTCATTGTTTAATGAATAATTATATTCTTTCACACTCTGCTTTATTGGCACATGAACACTATTTTGGCAAGGCAAAACATATTTACAAAAAATATATAGCTAGTATGTTGATCAAGACATTCCTGCAGTGGGGCTGTTAGGGGCTGATGCCCCGAATGGCGACCTGAAACATCACTGATCTAATTTTGACCCCATTTCATTGTTAATCTGAGTACCAATAGTGAGATAGAAATAACATCTCTAATCACATAATTTGTAACAGTGCTGCTTTAATGGACCTTATTTAAGTTAACTATATAGCACAGTGTGGTATTGCTATAGGTGTCGTATTATAATGCAGTGGGGTGCATGGTCATTTAATACAGTGTGGTTAATACAGCATGTGTGGAGTTTATAAATATAGGTTTACATAATACTCTGAATTATTTCAAAGACATGGTGTCACAATATGATTTATAAAACATATTAGGATTTATGTTTGGGCTTAGGGTGTGGTATAGATAGTTTTAGGAGGATCTTCAGGCAATATATGTGGTAGCAGCACTCACATTTATACTTGGGCTGAAATCATAACATTTACCCTTGGGCCTGATCTTTTTACCACCTAGCAACACCTTTGTATGTAGAGTTGCTTCCTCTGCGACCTCAAAGGGACACTTCAGATTAATAAAGTGATTTAGGGTTTAGCAGAAGGTCCCCATTGTCCCAATTCATAAAAGTACCTATTTCAAGAGTAATCTGCACTTTAACTTTAGGAACACTCTGTGTCAATCACGTTGACAGCTAAGAGGGCTTCCTGATTCACTCCATCTGACAATCATTCAAGAATAAATGAGTGCTTTTATTGAGATGCAATAGTATAATGCTTCCCTATGGAAAGCATTCCATTAGCTGATCGTATGCACCAATTTCAACTGGAGAGTATGAAAGATTGTCATCATTGGCAGTTTAATGAGGGCAGAGGGGTGCAGCAAAGGGAGAAAAAGGTAAGTGAACTTTATGTGTATTAATTTATGGATGGTGCTGGGCATCTACAGTAGTAGAGGAACACTCAGAACGTTAAGTGTCCAAACAGAACAATCCCAACCCCATAACAACTTAAAGAAACATTCCACTTACTTTCTTTGAACAATTAAATATACTTCTAGAGAAAACATGCATATATTTTTTCTGAATATTTTCTTTGGTGATGTATAATAAAACAGCTTACAAAATCTGCAGATCTTCTATTTGTAGCCTTTGTACACCCCTTCCCTCTTCCCTTTACGCAGGCTTTCAGTCTGTGCTGGGCATGCATCAGTCAGAGGCTTCTCATTGAGAAGACTCTGTGCTAGAGCTTTCCTATGCTTCCCAACGAGCAGAAGCAGAAAAAAAAAACGTATTTGCTGTCTGAGTGATAGCTAGAGTGGTATAGCAGCAATTATTTTTAAATTCTGGTTTCATTTAAGTTGTTATTGGAACAGGAGTGTCCTACATTTGACAAAGGTTTAATCCTTGAAGTTGGGACTCTGGCACATCTGACTACTGGCTTTCAGAGGTGACTCCAGACTTTGTGAGGTCTTAGATACATTTTGAACATGAGGCTTCCACTAACATTCATAATGAAAAAAAAATTTTAAGGGTGATGGTAGTCACCGTCACTGGGGATGGAAGACAGACACTATGTGTGGGTACCCAGATTCCTTTTGTGTTCTGGTCACACTGTGCCCATTATTGGTGCAGGGCATGTTGAATGTTGTGGCGAAACCGGCCTCGCCACGTGTCCTTGGAGGGGGCTGCTTGCCCGCCTCTTGCCTTTGGACTATGGACCAGACTTTATGAGAATGTGTTAACCCAGATAGCTATGCCATGGAGCCCATTCGTGTAGTTAAAGACTTCGGCTCCATGGCAATTGAACTGTGTGAATAGGATCTGAGCGCTATTCGGTAGTTTTGTGCGCTCAGATCCCAGCTATCTGGGGATATGTGAAATGTCTGTGTTTTATGTATAAAATGTGACTTTATGTATTTTAAAGTGTTTTGTGTCTTTTGCAACCATGTGCTTAATGGAGTCTTGTGTCTGTCCTGGGAGATAATTGAATTACTCTCCAGGATAGAAGACTCTGAAACTGGTTTGGGCCAGAAAGCCATGCTTCATTTAGTCACAAAGGACTTTCCCTTAACTTTTGAACCCCTGGTCTGATTCGTGCCATTTTTAATATGTTGTTCCCCTGAATGGATTGATTATGAAAATGTAAGTTTTATGTATGTACGATGTTAACTCACAAAGTTATAAAAATGTACAAAAAGTAACTTTTCAGCTTGGAGATAATTGAGTAGATACAGTAATTGACTCAATTATCTCCTAAGCAGAGGGGAGGAATATGCTGGGTGTGTTTCTATTGTCCCATTGTGTCTGATTGGCTGCTGTACTTGCATTGTATGTGTTGTAATGTGTTTATTGGTGGTTCTGCAAAACCCTGTGGGCAGTACTATGTTTTGTGGATTGTAATAAAAACCAGGCTGGGTGTGCCAGCACTGGAGTTCCTGTTTTAACCCCCAAAGTGAAGTGTCGTCTCATTATTGGGGGAAGGATTTATTGTATGCTGTTCCAGTTTGACTGCTAGGAGAGTAAACCTATTCGTATGGTTCCTATTCAACTGTCTACAGCATTCAAATGCTTGAGAGCATTCATATGCTCCTACGGTTCGGTGGTTTTGGTGTCTGCTGCAGTGCTTGGAGTCCTCAGGAAGTGCTAGGAGCATCCTTCAACGGAGGAACCCAGTCGGGGTGCCAGGCGATCCGTTACATTGGTTGCAAGCGGTGGGATGGCGTCCTAGTGCGAGGTAAAGCAGCTCAGAGACACAGTTCGTTTGGAGTTACAAATTGAGGGCAACGCTAGCACACGTGCAGCGCCCCTGGGAGCAGAGGTATCCAGCGACTTGGAGCAGACAAGTATGGAATGCTCTGGCGATGATTGGATGGCCGAGGTGAGGCAGCGAGTGGCCCAGTATGGGGATGATTTACCCATGGAGGTACGCCGGGTGATCTGGAACCAGGTCACGGCCGAGCGAAACACAAGGCTGGCCCGAGAATTCCGGCTGGCGAAAGAGAGAGAGTATGCTCAGCGGAAGGAGTGTTACAGCAGCCGAGTAGAGGCTGCATCCGAGGAGGCTAGCCGTCTCCCCCTGAGGCGGCCGCAGGAACCCGAAGTAGGGGTCCTCATAGACTGGTCCTGTGAGGAACCACAACAGGCAGGTGGAGATGGGACCGACCCAGATCCCCAGCAGCAGCCGGAGTTGCCAGGTGCGGAAGCAGGTGGTCCTTACTCGCAAATGTTGAGGGACCTCACAGACTGGTCCTGGGAAGACCCACAGATGGCAGGTGGAGATGGGACGGCGGTCTCTCTACCGGCCCTACAGGGATGCTGGGCGGTCGGCCCAGATCTCCAGCGGCAGTGTGAGTCCCAGGGAGCCGAAGGGGTCGTCCTTCCTCCCCAGCGGCAGTGTGTATCCCAGGGAGCAGAAGGTGGCGTCCTTCCTCCCCAGCGGCAGTGTGTACCCCAGGGAGCTGAAGGTGCCGTCCTTCCTCCCCAGCGGCAGTGTGTACCCCAGGGAGCTGAAGGTGCCGTCCTTCCTCCCCAGCGGCAGTGTGTACCCCAGGAAGCAGAGACCGTCTGTCTCGCACCCCAGCCGCAGGACAAAATATTGAAAGGGGAGACAGTTGGTCCCCCTCTCCACCAGCAAAGAGAGTGTCAGGGAGAGGAGCAGGTTACCCCCTCTCCCCAGCGGCAGTCTACAGTTCAGAGAGAGGAGCTTGTTACACCCTCTCTCCAGCGGCAGCCTAACCCACCAAGGGGAGATGTTAAGCCCCACAACTATGCAGATGGGACTGTAGTCTCTGCACTTGCAGCACCAGGGGTAGGGACGGTCGGTCCTGTCCCCCAGCCACAGAGCAGTGTATCCAGAGGGGAGACAGTCGGTCTCCCCCTCCCACAACCAGGCTCCAACCAGGCTACTTCAGTGGTAGCGCTGGCACCCGGGCAGAGTACCGCTGGTCTCTGCCCACTCAGCAACCCACCAAGGCAGTCTACCAGCCCCCCGCACAGCCGTGGTGAGGCACCTGGACATGGACAAGTTGCTATTTTATCCAGGTGTAGTAACCAGTTATTGTGGGTGGGCTGTATTGCTGTTTGTGCTTCGTGGGTGGGTTGCTGGACTAACCAGGGCACTGACCGGCAGGAGGTCAGATACCCTGTTAGTCTGGATGGTAAAGGGGAGAAATGTGGCGAAACCGGCCTCGCCACGTGTCCTTGGAGGGGGCTGCTTGCCCGCCTCTTGCCTTTGGACTATGGACCAGACTTTATGTGAATGTGTTAACCCAGATAGCTATGCCATGGAGCCCATTCGTGTAGTTAAAGACTTCGGCTCCATGGCAATTGAACTGTGTGAATAGGATCTGAGCGCTATTCGGTAGTTTTGTGCGCTCAGATCCCAGCTATCTGGGGATATGTGAAATGTCTGTGTTTTATGTATAAAATGTGACTTTATGTATTTTAAAGTGTTTTGTGTCTTTTTGCAACCATGTGCTTAATGGAGTCTTGTGTCTGTCCTGGGAGATAATTGAATTACTCTCCAGGATAGAAGACTCTGAAACTGGTTTGGGCCAGAAAGCCATGCTTCATTTAGTCACAAAGGACTTTCCCTTAACTTTTGAACCCCTGGTCTGATTCGTGCCATTTTTTAATATGTTGTTCCCCTGAATGGATTGATTATGAAAATGTAAGTTTTATGTATGTACGATGTTAACTCACAAAGTTATAAAAATGTACAAAAAGTAACTTTTCAGCTTGGAGATAATTGAGTAGATACAGTAATTGACTCAATTATCTCCTAAGCAGAAGGGAGGAATATGCTGGGTGTGTTTCTATTGTCCCATTGTGTCTGATTGGCTGCTGTACTTGCATTGTATGTGTTGTAATGTGTTTATTGGTGGTTCTGCAAAACCCTGTGGGCAGTACTATGTTTTGTGGATTGTAATAAAAACCAGGCTGGGTGTGCCAGCACTGGAGTTCCTGTTTAACCCTCAAAGTGAAGTGTCGTATCATTATTGGGGGAAGGATTCATTGTATGCTGTTCCAGTTTGACTGCTAGGAGAGTAAACCTATTCGTATGGTTCCTATTCAACTGTCTACAGCATTCATATGCTTGAGAGAAGTTATACGCTTCTCTGGTTCGGTGATTGTGGTGTCTGCTGCAGTGCTTGGAGTCCTCAGGAAGTGCTAGGAGCATCCTTCAACTGAGGTACCCAGTCGGGGTGCCAGGCGATCCGTTACAAATGTATTATTGTCTGTGCCTTTCATCGTCCTCCAAGCAATATAAAATTAACTGGACAAGCTCCCAGGTGTCTAGTAGTGGGGCCAGTTTTTAGCCAGCAGGTGCTCCGCACTAACTTCCTCGACTCTCAGTCCACCCTGCAGGACTGTCGTCATAACACTTGACCTCTTACAAACAGGCACTGAGCCCTCACCAGCCCACTCATACTATCACACATGCTTCAAGACACATAGATACACACTCACACACACACATATACATTCCAGACACACTCAATGGGATACACACACATAACCAGATACAAACAGCCAAACAGGCATTGATTCTCAATGACAGACACAATGACAAACATACACACATGTCCCACATCCATGCACAGGCAAACCTAAAACATAGACCCATTGCCAGGCACACAAACACTAACAGCCTCACACATACTAACACAGGCTGACACACACATACAAGCACTGACAGAAACACACAAATGCAAATAATGACATTTAAGATGTTTTAACCCTATTCTTTACTAATCTTTTGCCAGGAGGGTGTGGCTTCACGGTGGTCCTGTGGGCATCTGCAGGCTGTGACAGGCAGTTTCTGTCTCCCCACATGATTTGGTAGGTGTGGGCAGTTATAACATCATCACAACAATTTTGCATAGACAAGATCTAATTATACCAAATGTATCAATGAAAGGATGCATTCTTTAGTAGGTACAACTGTAAGTATTAAATCCAAACAATGTATCCAACAATAGGATGAATAGATTGGACATCACTTTCTCCAAGTGTGTCTGTGCATGTGTAGAGGCTGTACCTTGTAAAGAACAGTGAAATCACCAGATTCTGCAATGTGGTCTGGTGCTCAACTGGACCACATAGAATTACAGAGCCTCTTGCGGACCCCAAAGTATGGCTAGTCCCCTTAACAGATTGCGGGCTTTACACTCCTGATGTTGACCTAGCTACCATGGTAGCCTTTGCTTACAGTCAGCATCTCCTTCTCTGTCCACCCAGTTCCATCCCCTCACCTTCCAGCTCCATCTCCCTCTTTCCTCCAGCTCCATTGTCTCATCACCCCAAACTCCATTCCACGCAGCACGATAAATTGTTATGACACTTACCCTGGTGGACCAGTGCTACTGACTACTGGAAGAGAGCAGCTCCCATGCAGTGTGATGAAGGGAGGGGTTTAAAATGTAATTTCCCACTCTCTCCCTCATTAAAGGACCACTATAGGCACCTAGACCACTTCAGCTTAATGAAGTGGTCTGGGTGCCAGGTCCAGCTAGGGTTAACCCTTTTTTTTTTTATAAACATAGCAGTTTCAGAGAAACTGCTATGTTTACACTAGGGTTAATCCAGCCTCCAGTAGCTGTCTCTTGATTTTCACAGTGAGAAGATGCCAGTATCCATAGGAAAGCATTGTGAATGCTTTCCTATGGACTGGCTTAATGCACGTGCGGCTCCTGCCGCGCATGCGCATTCAGCTGAAGAGGAGGAGAAGAGGGAGGAGAGGAGGAGGAGAGCTCCCCGCCCGGCACTGGAGAAAGAGGTAAGTTTAACCCCTTCCTCTCCCCATAGCTTGGCGGGAGGGGGACCCTGAGGGTGGGGGCACCCTCAGGGTACTATAGTGCCAGGAAAACGAGTATGTTTTCCTGGCACTATAGTGGTCCTTTAAGCTTCCACGATGTATTGCAGTGTGAAGGAGCTGGCCAATGCAGGCAAGCAAGTACAGATCAGCTATTTTACAGTTGCAACCTTCATCAAGGCGTTCAACAATTAGTTTGGGCTAGCCCCTAAAACTTGGGGACTGCCTGCAATATTATCTGATGGTTGGCACTTATACTGATGCACCATTTTCCTCCACCTAATCTGCAGGAGTGCAAGGAGCATCTGGCTGCTGTCACTCCTTGCACCTCCTAATATTGGGCAGCCTTCCGCCGCCTGGCACATGCTACAGGTCCTGCTCTCCATTTAGGTGAGTTAGGTGGTCGAGAAGCACTATTAAGTGCAAGGCCTTGGACGACCACCTAAATCAACAAGTTAGAAAGCCGACCTATGCTCTCTGCAGTACAGTATAAGGAAGTGTTCGTCTGGTGGCTGTTGATAGGCTGAGATTGTCACCTGATGCTTTCAACCTATCTGTAGGTGCACATTGACAGAGAAAGTACCTATCAGTGTCTTACTGGTTAATACTTCCTAATTCAGCGCTATAAAGAGGAATGGAAGACAAGAGACAGAAGTGCTAGACACTGACAACCATTTAACCCGTGAAGGTGAGGGTGCATCCGCACATTCCAGAACGTAAGTTATTGTGGGATGAAAGTGTGTCTTTAAATACAAGAAAATGTTTTAATGTTTCTTTAATAGAAATAATTAATGATCTTCAATCAATGACAAACAAAACTTTCATTTTAGTAATTTCAGTATCATTAAATACTATATATACTGCTATCTACAAGTGTGTAAATACTCCAGTTTACAAAAATAATGACATTATTGCTCAAGGTCATCTGGTCTGCATGACATAAAAAGCATGTGTTCCTCTCTCTGGTATGATTGTTGGCTGACCTAGAACAGAACAATAATGTACTAGAGTTGGCTGGCAGGGGTTTGTAAATTAGTCTCTTAAAAACAAATACTTTTTTACCCTGCAATCATATTTTCATGTGTTAAGAAAGGATCAATCAGTGTCACTTGTCTGAAAATAATCCTACTTCATTCCCTCCTGTGTAGACAGCAGCTGCAGAGAAATTCAATTGTAGGACCTTCGACTGTTAGGAAAGAGACAGTGTTTCTGCTCTGGCTTTTTTGAGGCACAAAATTCTTAATATTCTGCATGTCAACAGTCTGTGTATGTGTGTGGGTGATTTTGGGTGGTCGAGGTGGGGATACATTACTTAATATCCCCCCTCCCTTCTTACTTTATGTAGGGAGGGGGGACCGTGCTGCTGCCTTCCCTGGTGGTCCAGTGGAGGTGGGGGCAGATTACTTAATATCCCCCCTCCCTTCTTACCTTATGTAGGGAGGGGGGATTCTTGTTCCTGCTGCCTTCCCTGGTGGTCCAGTGGAGAGTGAACTCTATTCTGCAGGGCTAGAGTTCACTCTCGCGAGATCTGAGCGTTGCCGCAGCAACGCTCAGATCTCGCGAGAGGAACCCGGCGGAGCTGCCGGCAATAGCCTGCATGTGGGTCAGTGGGAAGTGAGGATGAGAGCAGAGCCGGCGCTCGGATAGCGCTCTGCATGAGCCGACAGGGGAGATTGTGAGATCTGTGTATACCTATAAGGCATGTGTATACCTGTAAGTGTTTGTGTGTACCTGTAATGATGTAGTGTGTGCCATGGTAAATACAGTCAGGTCCATAAATATTGGGACATCGACACAATTCTAATCTTTTTGGCTCTATACACCAACACAATGGGTTTGAAATGAAACAAACAAAACATGTGCTTTAACTGCAGACTTTCAGCTTTAATTTGAGAGTATTTACATCCAAATCAGGTGAACGGTGTAGGATTTACAACAGTTTGTATATGTGCCTCCCACTTTTTAAGGGACCAAACGTAATAGGACAGATTAACAGTCATAAATCAAACTTTCACTTTTTAATACATGGTTGCAAATCCTTTGCAGTCAATTACAGCCTGAAGTATGAAACGCATAGACATCACCAGACGCTGGGTTTCATCCCTGGTGATGCTCTGCCAGGCCTCTACTGCAACTGTCTTCAGTTCCTGCTTGTTCTTGGGGCATTTTCCCTTCAGTTTTGTCTTCATCAAGTGAAATGCATGCTCAATCGGATTCAGGTCAGGTGATTGACTTGGTCATTGCATAACATTCCACTTCTTTCCCTTAAAAAAACTCTGTTTTTGCTTTTGCAGTATGCTTCAGGTCATTGTTCATCTGCACTGTGAAGCGCCGTCCAATGAGTTCTGAAGCATTTGGCTGAATATGAGCAGATAATATTGCCCGAAACACTTCAGAATTCATCCTGCTGCTTTTGTCAGCAGTCACATCATCAATAAATACAAGAGAACCAGTTCCATTGGCAGCCATACATGCCCATGCCATGACACTACCACCACCATGCTTCACTGATGAGGTGGTATGCTTTGGATCATGAGCAGTTCCTTTCCTTCTCCATACTCTTCTCTTCCCATCACTCTGGTACAAGTTGATCTTGGTCTCATCTGTCCATAGGATGTTGTTCCAGAACTGTGAAGGCTTTTTTAGATGTTGTTTGGCAAACTTCCTGTTTTTGAGGCTCACCAATGGTTTACATCTTGTGGTGAACCCTCTGTATTCACTCTGGTGAAGTTTTCTCTTGATTGTTGACTTTGACACACATACACCTAACTCCTGGAGAGTGTTCTTGAACTGGCCAACTGTTGTGAAGGGTGTTTTCTTCACCAGGGAAAGAATTCTTCGGTCATCCACCACAGTTGTTTTCCATGGTCTTCCGGGTCTTTTGGTGTTGCGAAGCTCACCAGTGCGTTCTTTCTTTTTAAGGATGTTCCAAACAGTTGATTTGGCCACACCTAATGTTTTTGCTATCTCCCTGATGAGTTTGTTTTGTCTTTTCAGCCTAATGAACAGCTGAGCAGCCAATTGTCCCATTACTTTTGGACCCTTGAAAAGTGGGAGGCACATATACAAACTGTTGTAATTCCTACACCGTTCACCTGATTTGGATGTAAAAACCCTCAAATTAAAGCTGAAAGTCTGCAGTAAAAGCACATCTTCACAGCCAAAAAGATTAGAATTTTGTCGATGTCCCAATATTTATGGACCTGACTGTATATGTAGTGGATGTATTTTGCGATAGGGACTGTAGTATGTGTGGAGGAGGTTTCAATTTAGTTTCATATGTGCATGAATGTGGTATATGTATGTAAGGGATATAATAGGGGTAGAGGCTGTAGAGTGTAGTGTGTGTGTATTTGTGTGTGTGTGTGTGTGTGTGTATATATATATATATATATATATATATACACACACA